>JACCGJ010020624.1:0-87329 GCA_013407085.1 Atriophallophorus winterbourni
CAGGACAGGACAGATTGACGGTGTTTACCAGCGAGATCCTTCCAATCAGAGCGGTTCTGCATAGCACTTCCTAAACATTCCGCAAGATACTGCATTGAATGACATCGGTGGTTTGCTTCAACCGAGAACTTACTGCAACCCCGAGGTCATTATCGCCTATTTCTGAACATTCTGTGTAACGTGAGTGTAGATCAACCCAAAAGTATCCTCTCAAGTTATGCGGACTTCAGCTCCATTTCAAGTCAATGCATTCTATCTTGGCCAACTATTCGCACGCTTGCTCACAAGCCATTTTGAGATTCCTAATTGAAGTGCTTCATAGAATCACACTCCCTAAAACGGAATAGCTTCATTTTAAAATTTATCGCACCCATTATATTCGCATGAATACTTTCCGAGTTCATAAATGTATTCAATTATTCCAAGCGTTCTAAAATACTCGACATTAATTACCCTATGTGAGCGTGTACACCTGGTTAAGTCAGTAAATATTTCAACTTTATAAAAGAGACGGCAAAACGCGATTGAAAGTTGACACAATGTGAGAATGGTTTGAGTATGGGTGATTTATGTCTGTTACCATTCGACCCAGTGGAGTCAAATTAATAGTTTGTCGTGCAACCTAAACGAATGTGGAGGCTTGTAATTATGTTAGCTATCCAACACCGAAGTACTACCGAGATTAAATGTCACCGGTCATTTTCTAAATTTGGTCGGCTGTTCTCGTTCAACCACAATCAATCACGTGTTAAATGGGTCGCGCAATTACCGCCTTCATCTAACTATCAAATTGCACTCGAGGAAGTTCACCTGTCTCGCAAGTTCGTATTTAGTTAGCTGGGTGTGAAGATAGATAAGGTTGACCAGTAAGCGAATTAAAGGAAGAAAACTTTTTCATTTGCCTAATGGGCGTTAAATAAAGGAAGCAACTACAGAATGTTGTTCGCGTAGCTCCATCCAAACTACTTAGGGCTTATCCGCTCAATGAAATCTTCTTTTCGATTAAGGCCCACAGGGGGTAAAATGTGCAATTTTAAACTGATGGTATTTTAATGCTGTTGATACGCTTAAACATGACATGCCATAACTTGAATATTGAATACAAATTGTGTACACCTACACGTTTGCGGGCTGATCACCTCACATGGTCACCTGACTTGGCCTGCACGGCCGAACATTTTCAAGCAAATATACACTCCGCTCAAGGTTGTTTTATTTGAATCGACGAGCGACGTTGAAAAGGGGGTGGGATCAGTTTCATCCACACGTTTTCAACTTGGTTCGGTCGCTTGACCCTCAGCATGCACAATGTGGTAAAATGAACCTCATGACCGTGTCAATGAATTGTTACATTAAATATACTTCAATAAAGCTTTCGCGATTTACGTGCATCTTAACTGCGTTGGCCCCTACCTATTGATGTCTATATTATTTTAACGCACGGAACTACCGTCCATCCAAAGATTCTTTTCCCTCAGTCTGTGTTGCCATTGAGGATTATTTTTGCTCCACCTATGAAGAACATGGATATGATCATACAAGTAACGATTTTTTTAAATTTTTTATACGTATATCCTATGGTACTGTACAGCAATTTGCTTTTTTAACCATAAATCTTGAATCTTGAAAAAATACATTGAATACCGATTTGAAGAACCAATACACGAAATGAAGGAAGAAACCTCAATGTACTTGCTGAGGGTTAGACAATAAAATTGGTTTGAATAAGGCTATGTAGCCCAAGAATCGCTTGGCCATGACAAGAAAATTGTTCGTTGCACAATTATATCACAGTCTATAACAGAAACGCTGTTTACAGCGCCCGTCAGCCAACTATGTTAAAGGAAAACGACCTTCAAGCCGCGCAGCAATCGTCGGATCGTTAATATCTTGGTTCAAAATTTTTGATCGATTTCGCTGGGTCCACAATCACGTGTGGTCTAGCTAAGTTAACAGTGAACAATTATTGTGCAATCTAGGCTGTAAGACTGGTCAAATTTCATGGCAATACAATAACTCTGTGTTAGAATAGTTCTCGTGTCAAAAATACACAAAAAACGACAAATAATTCCTTGTACCGAAGTAGCGGTTCATCTATTCGCGAGCACGTTTCTGCAAGGTTCACGACAACGTGTGTACATCCTCATACGTTTACTTGAACTGCATGGAACTAGTTTGCTCAAATTGGCTTCTCTTCAACACAGCAAAGAATCTTTAATTTTCGCATGTATACAAGTGGTTCAGCATTGCGTGAATTATACGATGTTAAGTCAATTGGTTCCTCATGGCGTGCGCCTTTCTGACTACCCGTTAATTAAAGTAAAAAGGCAGTCGCCAGCTGCCTCGCTTTATCGTTACCTGATCAAGTAAAAACAAACTCAATCATACCGAAGCACAACCTGGTAAATTTGGATGCTTAATAAATGAGTGTGGTCGCGTCAATTTTGCTATAGAAATGATCGGTTGAAACAGATCGACCACGTTGTATATCTCGAGCACAACCTGTAGATCACGTTTAAAAGCTGTCTACTCCTATACAGCACTAAAAATCGTTTATACTAAAAACTACACGACACTGCACATCTGGTTTATCAGCCTTGTGTGATTGCTCAGTCGTCATCCATAGCACCCAACTCTTCCTTACGTCATGTTAAACTGCCCTCAAATCGACATGAATTAAATTTATTTTTCCCTGGTCCTATCGATGTTTAATATGAAAGCGTGTAAATACGGACAGAGTGAACATGCTTTAGCTACCATATTGGATAAAAGTAGATTCATTTCTTTCACACAAGATAATAGAATCCGTTGCCTAGTGAGTTAATGTAATCTGATTGAGTATCCTCAAATTACGCTAATGGATCCAACCTCTGTCAATCAAACCTATAAAATCCTGGGCGTAAAATGGATATGGCGTCATAGATAGAATGCAACATTGGTTAAAAGAGAAAGGGAATAGGTTGTATTGGTTGAACGAAAACGTCGCCTTTCCAAATATCATTTGAAAAACTACAGAGAGCGAGCATTGTCTTGGTTTCTCAAGGCAATAGGTGTTCCCGATCGTTGAAGTATTCTCCTTCTGAAGTCATCCTAGCTATTCGCACGGCAGCTGACATCGCGAATCGATATATGTCAATAGTGTGACAAGATAAGCCCCAAGTTGTGACGACTAATACGACAGCCGCTTATACAGAATACCCTGGCATGGCGTGTGAAAACAATCATGTGTGCTAAGCATAAAACTGTGGATGCAATATTTGACCACCCATCCATGAGAGAAAAAATGTCAATCGTACTTTTCCGTTTGTCTAAAGATCACCCTTCTGACACTATAAATTTACGGTAGTATTAATCCTTGCTACATATGTCTAGTGTTAATACTAGATTAAAATTGAAAACAAACCCGGATACGTTGATTGCAAACAGTCTTGAATATGGACGATGAAACGCCGCGGGAAATCGTTCAGTTGAACTTCCGAACGAAACCAAGCGCGTAGCTCAAATTGAGAATTCTATCAGGCACAACTAGGATGGCAAGGTTCCAGGGAAGTGCCCATTGTAAATTAGCGTCTAGTCAGCTGGCCGACAAGACTGATTATACGAAATCTCGCCATAAGCTCGGTCACTTAAATTTGCGTTAGTCATCCAACATTCTGATGGCTTTGCCTGTGTTTCAGTATCGCATAGGTCCTGAAGCGAGGGGAATTTAGAGAAACACGGTATGCAAATCAACGAGGTAGTTTTGTCTTGCATAAAATTATCTCCCAAAATGCATTGCGAACCACGGCGAATTTGCATATGGTTCATCCCGACTCGAGTTTTAAATCAAAACGATTAAAATTTGGAATAATAAAAGTGCATTTTCCAACGATTAGATCGCATGATCCGTTAGTTTCGAGAAAGGGAAAGAGGAGCAAAGACCTCGATAGGTATGACAGAAGAATTGTTTGATAATCACAAGTGAGCTTCCTTGAAGTTTCATTAATTTTCGGCAAACCATGTTCGCATTTCTTTAATGAAGGTGAACGTAGCGCGATTCAAAATGTGTTTATCGAATAATGGATATAGCGGTCATTAACTTTTGAAATACCACTGGATAAACATATTTTACTCGTTTAAATATCTACATTTGCATGATTTTCCACTACACGATGAGGCTGGTTTCGTGCTGTTGGCATTTATCCCATAAGGGCAGAACGATTACACTGCATGACTCGAAACTTGTGAGTTGACTTTTTCATCAAATGGTTCTCGCACGAACATTTATTACCAGCGCCTCAACAGTTATTCCGACAAAACCCACATTTTCACGATTCTCTCTTCACAAGATATTTTGTGACTTCTTTAAAATTCCCTTTATTATGTTCAATAATTATCGATCGCCTTCCTGCTGAGCGGTTAGTTAAATAAATCGATGGATGAAACAAACATGAATTTTATACACGCCCGTGCTTGTTCATCTGAATGATTTAGCGTCCGATACCCCATATCAGTAAATCATCTTTAAGTACCGCACTGCTGCAAACAAACAACTTCGTTCACAGAGGTAGGTGGCGACCGCACAGCTGCGTCCCAGCGATATCGATTAATTCAATTTCTGGAAAACATGCAAACTACTATAACGGCAGTCAGAAAATGTGTACGACATGCATTGAAGGATGATTGAATAGCTGCCAATGATTTACTAACTCCCACATTCTGAGGTGAACTCGACTTTCAAACAAAAACCCAGTTCAAATTAACGTGTTGCTCACATCCCCCGCACTTACACACCATAGCTGGTTTCTGGCTGTTTACCGTCATCAGGTGGAGACAGTAAGATTCGTTTTAGTGAGCCTTCTAACAGTAGAAGAGTGGTAGACAAGGCTCACGGAACCCAAACTTACTGTCTCCACCTGATGACGGCAAACAGCCAGAAACTGGTGGTGGTGTGTAAGTGCGACGGATATGAGCAAAAGTCTCCTTTGGTCATCCATCAGCGCCTGACTAGGAATCACTGTGATTCTGTATTTGAACATCGTGGCTCGTTGTACGAACCCTGTTAAACAGTGTCCACAAAGTCTAACATTTTAAAAAACCCAATTCATCTAAAAATGTGATTTAACATCTCACGTGCATTTCACTCGACGACGTGGGAGTGGTTACGCTATCAGTTATATTTGTTGAAAACCCCAATTGATGAGACAAACAACCACTGCTGTGGGAGTCCTCAGATAGCACAGCTGGTGTGACCTTAAACGAAATCTCCGCATGCAATCAGACAAAGCACACGAGGTGATGAATCACACACGCATACACACAGAACGCAGAGAATGAAACTTCAGGTCAATGTGGGACAGTTGTGAAGGTAGGGTGGGGCTTATTCTGGTGACGAAAATCACCGAGCTGATGGTCTGATTAAAATTTACCTGGTTGCCACGACTAGCTGGGAAAATAAGGGCTCATAAACGAGGGATCAATCATACATCAAAATTAAAGAGGGTATCCGTGCAGTAATTGATACATGAAAAGACGCACACTTAGCATTCGTGACCTGATGGGATCTCGTATTTTACCAACTGAGCGATTTGCTTCCCACATCAGGTGGTGTGGTTAGACGTTCGTCTTCAAATTATTCGTGGCTCCGTTGCACCGCGATCGTAGATTTGTAAAATTGTGCCTAACCCTTGTTGGTTGTCATAGCTAGGTGTAACACAGTTACTAGAAACACCCGGAAAGATAACCACAGCCTAAGCAATGTGTTGCTCACATCCCCCACACTTACTATGTGATTCTGTGTTTGAACCCTGTGGTTCGTTGTGACAGCGGCATTCAAGTATAACTTTGTTAACCACAGCCTGTTTCTTTGGTGAAATCATATCTCCTGTAGTGCTTTACGCTAACGAAACCGCGAAGACAAGACGATAGACCTCAGCAGCTTCATAACGTGATAAAAACCATGTTAGCATTCGTATCCCGGAAAACTAACAATCAAATCGATTTTACGCACGGCAAGTGTAGCGAGGTTATGAACTGTTAACCCATCCGTCGGTAGAGAGACGCCCACAAATTCAAGACAGTGAGGGATTGGGTTTTTTCTCTAACGACTTGGTTGCATCCGAGAAACTGATGTTGAACTAAGTACAGCTCTCGGACCAGTTGGTCAAAGCGTTTGCGTACAGGCAACCCACTGTCTTATTTCAGTATCTAAAACACGAAGCATCAACCGTCATATTCCATGGGGCAATTTAAACATGGCCACCAAAGATACATTCGTGTGATTGCGGATAAGGGTTAGCATGCTGAGACGAACCACACGAGTCCGGCAACATGACGCAAATATGCAACGATCGTGTTGCTAACGCGAGCAAACTGATTGAAACACGCCTAAATCGATCGGAAAACCATGTTAGTAGCCGAAACGAGTGCAACACAAAATCATCACGTCTCGCGGATTGAGGCATGGAAATGTAACAATGATAGAGGCGAATTCCCTTCACACGCAAAGACAATTTTGTTCGCGAAACACCGACTTTGATCAACGACCGTATCAGGTTGAAAGTTTAAAGAACATGCGTTGCACAAGACATAAAAGAAACCAGACAACGTCTGGTCTGGTCCGTGAACAATGCAAGAAGGCATCTCGCCATACACACATGCAGCGCATAAACATGCACATACGTACACAGAATCTAAGGCTAACTGTCGTGTGGGGAACAGTGCAGGATGAGTGATTGAAAAAGCACAGAAAGTTGTTTGAACATCAGTTCATCCATCATGAGTGTCAACGAAAAACCAAGATGTGGAGATAGTTCTGAACGGGACAAAGTTCTTTCGTGATTCGTAAGCAATGGTCTGAACAATAACATCCGGCAAAGCAAGCGTGGTTGGTATCAAGCAGCAACTCTTCAATATAGGCCTGGTCAAATAACGGTTCGGATCTAATTTTAAATTCGCTTGAGGCCAAACAGTATAAAATGAGATATAGATACACCCGCATTAGTGCTGACACGCTGAAGGCATCGAATTCTATACAACTGCAGTCTTTCGAACTCTCACACCAACCATGACAGACGGGAGAAATCAAAATAGGGAGCCAGGTCAAAGTGGAGATCAGATCAAGATACGCAAAGTAGAAAATTGCACGAGTATGATAGAAAACTCGATATCAAGTTAGCGGTTGAAAAGATGTGTTGTTAACAAGGCGCAGTTGATAATTGTGTTCTTCGTACACGGTCTAGCGAACCACACGGAACTTTGCCTGATTCCAGCCTGTGCTAGTATATAGGGATGAGTGAAATTCAGGCAGCGGAATGCTGAACTGACGAGTTGTTTGCTAGGACAACAAACCTCCTCGGGATAATCCTGACGATTTAAAGGATTCATATACGAGGCAGGCAAACGCACCAGGTGAAAGCAAAGGGACTGGTCTTGTGCATCAGAAGTAGGTCGGAAACTCTGACAGTGTTCAATTCACTGGAAGAAGTCCCCAAACATCTCTAGTACGAGATTATTCCAACCAGCCAAGACCAGTGACAACAACTCAAGTCCCGATATACTCCAAGCTGTATCAATCATCAGTATAGGAGTACATCATCGAGGCAGAAAAGAACAAGCTGACCGAAATGGAATAGATACAAAACGTACTTGATAAAGTCATTCTACACAAAAACGCTTTGGTCAAAAGATGTGACAGACAGACACGCGAACACGAAACACACAAAAAATCAAGGACTAGAAATGAGACCGATTGTAAAAAGAGCAGTAACATAGTAAAAATGGAAGCATAGGAATGAGAACGAAAGGCAAAAACGACCAACACAGCAGCTTGTTCAGATACAATAACGACTAGGCAAAACATTTAAAGTAAAAAAATGAACTAGGGGGTTGCTTGATAGGTAAAAAAAAGCCTAGGGTGAAAGTCTCGAGTAAAAATCCCATACAAAATGTGCATTCAATGAAACGGTTGGGTGTCGGAAGAACGAGGAGCTCAAAAACAGTCACGCGGAACAAACAAACGAACGTAGCAAACGAATAAGAAACGCGATCCCCTCACAAAATGGCCAAGTGTTGTTATCCCGAATATTGCCGAGCAGATAGGTGCTCAAGACAGAAAAGCAATTGTCACATATCACATCAGCTGATAGAAAATCGGTGGCAACTAAGACCACCACAGCCAGAGATGGGGTGGATAACCGAATACCGGGGGATGAATTGGCCCGTTATGGCGAGAAGGAAAGACTGTGGCTTAGTCGTTTGCGCTCGAAATCGGACGAATGATCATTCAATTCGCCGCCATACGGTGGTGTGGTTGGGAGCGCATCACCCAACGGAGCAGACTGTAGGCGATTCAACGGGGTGAGTATGACGCGTTTCCTGTTCGTGGGGGCTGCGGGTGTGCCATCGGAGCCTTCGTCGATGCAAAACGGATTGTTCAACAAGTTGCACAGCGGGGTTTGCTGCATGTTCCGATGCCTTGATCGACGTCGTGCGAGGTTGAACATTGTGCCAACTGTTTCGGATCGTTTCAATGATACGCGTGATGTGGGATCTTCTGCACGAGCAGTTACGGAGGCGACTTGTTCGTGGAATTTCGCCAGCAGGGGTTCGATCCCCAGTGACAAGTCCGCAGTTGAGAGGGTGGCCGCAATCACGCGTTGACCCACTCGGACAATGGTTTCCGCTAACTGCAAAGGACTTTCGTCAACACTGTCCGGTTCAGAGGCGAGTGAACTTCGTCGACTGGATGATCTACTCGTAGAGGCGGGTGAATTTTTAGTGGAGTCCATACCTAAAGGTATCGGGTAGGTTAGTGTCCGCAGGATAAAATACGCATTGTAGAAAGTTGCCCGCAATCAAACGCAATGAAATAAAAACATTATACTCTCACACGCGAGATAAAACGATTTATATTAGAGATCTTGCACAGCATGATAGAATACACATGAGCTGGGAATATGTTCTGTTGCCTTGATCTTACACCATAATCAGGGACATCATTACACCAATAGCACGTTAAAGTAAAATCCTGAAAGGTTGGGAATGGTGGAACGCTAACCACTAAGGGATCTATAGCAGAGTAAGCAGAAACAAACCGGGATGAAGTGACTTGAATTGCAAATGCATCTAATCAAGTTTCGTGAATGATTAGAGAGATATCAACAGTTGATCAGCTTCGTATTCTAAACACGAAGCAGTATGATTTCGCTTACTGGATATGGTGCTAGACTGTTGCAGTTATTTTCAAGACGACTGTCGTCACTAAACTGGATGAGATCGGAACCCAGGGCAGCCGATTAAACGGCGCTAGGTTGTCGGGAACTGGTATGAAATTACGACAGCAATAATGACAGTAAGATTGCAGCTCAGTAAAGATGGAAAGCCGTTAAACACGGAGTTACCTATACAGGATATAATTAACGTCCAATTGCAATCTCACGTATCAGGCATAGGAAGAAGACCGATAATAATGAAAGCGACGAGGAAGTGTTCTAAAGAGAACCAAACAATCAGATGGCCATGGAGACGTAGTTCGAATATAGCAAACTCACTGAATGCAACCACTTTGTTTTCCTTTTCATCCCCGCTAGAATGCAAATCCTCTTCAAGCGGTGGCGAACTACACTTGCTCTCGGGGAGTTCTTGAAGGGAATGAGAACTCTGGACTCCGGACAAATGAGCGAAGCTGTTAAGCGCATCCACCATGGGAGGATTGAACAGCTTGTGCTGTGGGCGGATGCAAGCGGTACAGGCCGAGCTCACGCGTTTGGTCAGACGGCGATAAAGTCGATAGTGTGGTCGATAATCGCGATGAGACATTTTGACATAAGCGTTAGGTGTGCAAAGATTCTGAATGGGAGGAAGATGACCAAAAAATATTCTCAATCAATAAGTACCTTGAGAATGAAAACAATTCACGTTGATGTGAATCAAAGTGTGAATGTGAGTTGAGATAAAAATGAATAGAGCTAACCAAGTAGAGGTAAATCCATACTTTGGGTTTACATGTACGCATTGAAAAAACATGGTTTACACAATCAATGAAAAAGAGATAAAATACTGGAACCGAAGGACAGTACAGCAAAATCATCTGCAATCGGTAAAAAGAAGCAATCGAGGCCTTACTGCTTGCTTGTTGTTGATAATCTTGTTCCTTATTGCATTGAAAAGGAACTGGTAGCTTAGCAAAACGGAAAGCCTGTGGAAATATTTTCTGCTTTCAGAATTGTAATTATTTGACTTAACCTTTAAAAGGATGTTTTGTCCATGGTCACCGCACTTGATGGTAGAAATACTGCGTCGGGTGACCACAGAAAGTGGCAGTAGGTCGGTGATGAGAAACATGTCAAGTATCTGGTCTTCACCATTCCCAAAAACATCACTTAGGCTCATCAGCTCAATTCTATACTTACTAGAATTCAGACTTTATTTGTACGCTGTTCGTCTTAGTTTTCTTGGCGACAAGTCTTTTGTATTACCTCATATTTCGTACTAATTACCCGCTATGTTCCAGGCACTTTTTTCAAGACTTTGTGTTGTTCAAACGTTGTATCAGGGTCGCCTTATACAAGCTCTGTTTCTCATGACATACTCGAAATAATCATGAAAGAGCATTCTCGCCATTGCGATCAACATATGAATATTAACCTTAATGATAATTCTCACTCGCTGCATGGCGATCCCCTAAAAGTCAAGTTTCCTCAAAGACTTGCTCAAAATACGTCATACTACCCTCCAGAACGTCCTCGTATCAGAGGTCCGTTATCCTATTTACACCAAGATACCTTTGTCAAAAGAAACAGTTTATTGAACAAACACGAGCGTTGATATCATATGCGAACATTTTACGTGTAATTTGGACAGAAATTGTTGTGTTGTTTAGACATTAGTGTAAAGCTGAAATTTTGAACGTTTTCGAATAAAACTAGGTCCTTCTTTTTCACCGCGGTAGCTAAAGTGGACGTAAAATGGATGTAGCATCCGAGGGCATCACATCGTTTCAATTTACACCACAGGGAACCCATTGAAGTTGCTACCAAATCTGACCGGTTCGAATTATAAACATCGGGCAGAAAAATAGTTCTAGGGCTAATTATTTTACAAAGAATTGTTCGGTGGAAGCGTACGTGTTTGATCTAACACGCTGTCGTGTTGCTCCGTTAGCGATGATAAGGTACGCTAAAATCCATCGCGAAGCGCCTCATAATTTCGAGTTCTACACATGGACTGTTGTGTTGTCAGAAAATAGAAATGTGACCAAAACACTAAAAAATCACTGAATAAACAAGTTAAGGCATAACGCATGAGATATACAGGATAATGCATGAGAAGCCAATACATGAATAACGAGATTGGACTGTGGACAGCTGCACAACTGGTTGCTAAGGGATGTGTGCAACCGTAGATTTAAATTGCGTGTGCACGGCACGGGTTTGGTGGGAACTAAAATCTTGAAAATAAAGTTAGAAGGCAACCTGGGTAAAAGCAAATAGCGGGTCGCGTTACTGCATTCACTATGTTGCACCGAATAGTTAACAGTGAGTACGTAAATTACAAGACTTACAGGATAATTCTGATAGAAAGCCGAGTATCCACCTTTCATAACGTAGATCTCAGGGAAATACAGGAACGGATAACGTTGGTAGTTCGAAATTCGGTCGATGCTTCGTAGAAAAGCGGCCCTGGAAAGAACCACAGCAGTGAAGATAGAAAAAACCACAACACGGTTTAGATACTAGCAAGCATTCACCAAATCAACTACCAAGACGAAATTGGAATCCTCTACAGAGTCAACAAAGAGCTGTATAAGACGCCTCAAACGACGTGCGAGTGAGTTTATTGACTAATGGTCCTCAATCTACCAGGTTTCACCAGTTGGTGAAAATGCTACGCAAATAACAGGAAATGCTATTTATTAGAGGATATCGATGAACGGGCGTGATATTGAACTGTGGTTCTTGCACATCTGAAAACGGACATTTCAAAAAGCTTGCCCATGGACTTTGCCGTGCTGCGGTCGTCGCAGAATTTCGTCGAAATGACCGATGAACATCTTGCTGAGCACACCAAGCATACTTTTAAAGCGGCTCTTGCAGTTACACCACAAACTTCCACTGCATGTTTGCGTGCTTCACTGAGAGGATCAACAATGTTGATAGTGTGGTTGACACTGCATTGTTGACGTGAAGAATTTCCATGCACGAAGTCGCTCGTAGAATTTGAAGTGTAGCAATGTTGGACCATATTCAGTAGCTTCAGGACGAACTGTTGAATGGTCAGCCTTTAGTTACAAGCTCTCATCGACCTATCAAAGCGTTACCTAGTCTGCTGGGGAAAAACGATTATGGTTAGCCGATTGGCGGGAATGCACTATCATACTAGTCCCTAAACAGTCGTACTTGGTTTGATCATTTGATCCGATTCTGCACTGAGAAGAACACAATACCAGACTGTTTTTAAGTTGTCTTTCCGCACTCCACACATTCTCAGATGACTTCACATTAGAGCCAGTGGTTTCATAAGAGGCACCTAATTCACGCATGCAAGACATTCGGCTTCCGTTCGCTAAGCAACGATAAGTGTTATCCAAAAAACGGTATACCTGACTTCAGTTGGATATAGAATCAGTTTTCGCACAGGATGAATGAAGTTAGACGAACATACACGAGTAATTTAGTTGTTGTCTTCGATAAGGATCTGCTGGAAGTTATATTATGACAATCGGTTGGCATCTACTGGCGGGTTGCAACCACTAGACTTACATATGTAACGACAAAATTATGAACGTATGTTAATAGTTCAAACAAAAACACATTCGGTTAGAAACTTTACATGCCCTACTAGGTGGCTTCACTTGAATGCTATGCCAAATAGAAGTCAATCACAAGAAAATAACCATAAAAAGATTATTGCTGGGCAACAAATCATTTTTATGATACCTGGATATAAACCTTTGTAAGCGTTTTAAAAAGAAACGACACAAGCTCACAACTGATTGGCACTGCGCTGTTCACACTGTCTGCTATGAGCTGCTCACAAGCAGCCTACTCGTGTAATGGACTCTAAACGAAAAGAAAACCGAAATGATATGTATATGTAACAACAAACGCGCACCGGAAAATTTTGACGTCCTTATAGTGCCAACTAATTAATTGCACATGAATGAGCAAATAAGCAATAAATGCGAAATCGTAAATGTCCATATGGAAAGAACTTACAAATCCGGGGCTCGTTGAGAAGAGAACTCGCAATGAAAAATCACAACGAAAGCCGGTTCGTTCGACAGTGAGCTGGCCGAGCTGCCACCAAGACTGAGGCTGCTCAGGTCATTGTCACTAGCATTGCCACTTGGAACACGTTGCCTCTCCCCGACAGACTCGTTTTCATCGGAACGAGAATTACGTGAATTGTTAGCAGCTGCGAGTTCAAGTTGAGACGCCTCGGAAGTGAACTGGTGTTTGTCTTCATCGTATTCTTCATCTTCGTCCTCATCCGAAACAGGTTCACATGGAGCTGACAATGGTTCTTTCAATGGCATCGCAAGCCTTCGAGTGAGATGTTCGCCCAGCAGCTTCGGTGGACCTGAAATTCCGGGAGGTCGTTGGGCTGGGACACGATTGAAGATTTCTTGCACCAAATCACTGTGTGTGAATATATTATGAGCCCCTTGAATATGACCACCATCGTATTCGTAAGGGAAGCGACAGTCGATAATCAGGTAGTTGATGTTTCGCCGCTCAGTTGGATTACTAATCAGCTCAGCCACCGTGTCAATAGAAACACAATGCAACCCGGAATCCATGCGATGTACCACTGGTAGGGCACGCGGTCTCCGACCGTCACATCGGAAATGTGGGTTGTCCAGGACACTTATGCAGCGACTCAGCTGAAATAATAACACATCAGTCGTGGTCACTAATGAATAGACTGAGATTTGAATACTCAAGTAACTTCAATTGGTGCCATGCTAATCAACGAACACCATGGTGGTATGGTATCAAAAATAAACACAAAGCAGAAACAAGTCTTTGGAAATCAGGAGGTGAGCTGAGGTAAGTTAGTCCAAAAACGATTGGAGTAGGTGATAAAAAGAGACCATAACTGATCCTGAGAGCCAGGTGTGATGAATTTTTAGCCGCGGTGCTATGGTTAATTAATAAAAAAGAAATGCTTCACAACTTTAGCTACACTAGGATCATCTAAGATAGCAATACGTGTAATAATGTACGTGTAATGATGTAGCGACGCTAATGGATAATCGTACCGTTATGGAAAAAAATTGCAAAACGGGTTAAGGCGAAGAATTATTGTGAATGAGCATCGCAGTACGGACAAAAACAAATAAGAATGAAACTTGTGAAAATGCAATGAAGCATAACAATTTAGAAAAATTAGTGCCCTCAATGTCGAAAGAAAGCAGTCGAGAAAGTTTTTCAACACTTAAGGATACAGGCTTTCGAATACGAGAAATAACGCTCTTAAATAAATTTTAACACCTCCGATATTCAACATAGAGCTGTTGAAACTCTATCAAATCCATACTAATTAAGGTGTAAGGACATTTCTAATACAAATAATTGAGAGTAGGAACTACGAGAGGACGTATACTCAACGAGTATCGCTTTTTGAAATTTAAAGATGCGAAACTGCGTAAAAATGCACGCCAGCGGTGGGCTAAGACTACGTTGATGTTACATGTTGATGATGGCCATAGATCTATTTCATGATTTGCCCAAACTGATTGCAATAAAATAGTCAAAGAAAACCCACAGTGGTTGAGCTTTGCATGGCATTTGTGCCCAATTTTTTAAGCGGCGTTAATCCCATTAAGTACTTATGAGATCACAAGCCTGGCTCTAAACAGTCAGAACTTGTGCATGGGCTACGATACTGTCAGGTTACCGGGGCCTAGAAAGTGAAACATGCTGTGAGCCTCTGTCGTGTTTCTACTTGCAGCTCCGTGCCGTTTTTAAATCAATTTATCCTGGGGCAACCCGTGTAGCACAGTAGTGCTGCATCCTACTCATCCGTGTAGCACTTTATCAAGTTTAATAAGTTTGGGTGTTGTTGTATTGGCGAAACTTAAAGATAACCCAGCATCGTCAAAGAAATTCGACTAACAGATAGTCAAAGTAATCAAATAGTTGCGAACAACCTGTAAAATCAATGAGATGGGAAAAATAATTGGAATAAATCTTGTTTAACTATGCATTAAGCAGGAGCATAGACTGCCGCAATTCAACGATTGCTACTGCTAATTTGAAGGTAATGAAGAAGATACTGTGATTCTTTTTAGTACAAGCAATACCTGTAAGTTGTATATAGGTTAAAGTAAATCCCAAACAAAGTTTTAAGGACTGCTAATCGAAGGGTTTCTCGGCAATTCAGAATACGTGCCGCCCACAGCGCCATCAAACGTTAATTCGAGTGCTGCTCCCTAGCCTATACACGCTCAAGTACAACATACAAGGGACCAGGGAGTGGATAGAAAGAGAGCGCTATGTCAATTACCCCCCTACGGGACTTCACCATAAAATTATTCTCGTGGTTGTCCTACGTAGACTTTCCCGCAATGTAGGGTTTTCCTTCCTTTAGATGGATTGCCACCGCGGGCTCCGATAGACTAAAGCAAGTTAGTCACCAGTAAACGGTATTTGCCTCTTTTCGCGTCACTAAAAGCAATACCTTCCGGCTGGTGGATTTCACTCATCCACGACAGGAGATGGACTTGGACTTCAGAAGCAGTCTTCATCACTTAGTGTCAGATTACGCTTATTAAGAAAGGTATGGCCATAAAGTTACTCTGATGCAGTTGCCTAATCGTACAAGAATCAATGAGCCTCTATAAGAACAGGTTACAAAATTAAAAACTAATCAATCCCATGTTCGCCGTCATAACCTATTTGCAGTGGTAAGGGACGCAGTGATTCTCAGCGTAGAAGATCCCATAAAATTTATAAGGCTATACCGAAATCCCGTTATCGGATTATTAGAATGGCTTGTTTAGAATCAGAAGAACTGTTTTACCAACAGAAAATCGTTGTGAACCAAATCATTACATACTTTTGCCTGTGAAGTAGCTATTGTGATGATAGACCCGGAAGTGCACGTTCATACCGAAATCAAGCAAGGCGCCCAAAGCCCCAAAGCAAATGCACATACACAACGTCAAGTCGCACATGACCAGACAGGCAATTAAAAAAAGATACCGGCGATGAGACTACAACATTCTTGCTCCGGAACATCACCCATGGCAATTATTGTACAACAGTAGCCCGCTGCATGACAAAAGCACCGTACAATTACAGATTAGTCAGTGCAACTACAACTTAACTGCTCAAGTCTTACTCTTCACAAACTGACAGCATCCGTAACCATAAAACCTCAGACAGGCAGTAATGTACTCTGACTAAAATCAATGATAGATCAAGCGTGTATCACATATAACATCAGAATGTGCGGCTAGTTACTTGACTGATTTCATTCGTGAAAATAGCGTGATGACAGAGTGACATTCCTCTGTAGGTGACACAGTTTAAATGATTATTATTGCAGGTCGACAGCGCTGGTGTTGTGGTTCGAGCAACCAAATAAACGAGAAGCGATACGTGTTTAATAGCCCGCTTTTGGAATGGTCATATCCCTTGCGTTACAAAACACAACTGTGTTCTAGCTGTTTACAGTTAACAGGTGGAGACAGTAAGATTAGGTTCGATGAGTCTTGAAACAGTAGTAAAGTTAAATGCACGGATGTGCAATCGTGCAGTACTTTGTTCTGTGCGGCTAACACCATCCTAAATTGATTGGTCAGAGGTATGGTATGGTATGAAAGCACAAGCCTGATCAGGCAAAGTGCCGCACAGTCAGAGACTGCACGTGGGCTCAGATACTGTCAGGTTGCCCAGGCCTAGACAGATATGAAGGGGAAATAGAGGTAGTGAGCTGCATGCTGAAACAGGCTGGAATCTCACTACCATTTTCTGTTCTTTTTCCTAATATCTGTTTAGGCCTGGGCAACCTGACAGTATCTTCGCCCACGTGCAGTCTTTGTCTGTGCGGTACTGCATGGATCAGGCTTGTGCTTTCATATCATATCATATAAAGTTAAATGACGTTTGAACGGTTGTGTTGAGTTCTTAAAAGTACTGGGTAGCACAAATATATCAAATCGCGCGGAAACGAAAAATTTCGGCATTATTAATAATCCTTTCAGATAATACAGAGTACGTTCAAATGCACGACGTTGGACATGAGCATCAATACTTTCAGGTCATCTATACGAAAAAAGGAACTTCAAAGACAGGCTTCAGAACGTTCCCGTTCGTAACCCTCGAAAAAAATCGAAGATATCAATATCATCTGAGCCGGATTGAATTATGAATCGGAAGATGACAGAACCTATTATCCACGAGATCAGCTATTATATATGTATGGAATCACGGGTCTGGGTGTTAATAACATAACGCACAGTAATAAACCGCACGTGGGCTAAGTTACTGTCAGGTTGCCCCGGTCTACGAAGATGTAAGAAAAAGATCTGCTAATGGAAATTATGTGGATACTTCACGCCCCGGAGAAACATTTGAAAACGTTTGACTGGCATAACTACAAACCAAAGCCATCAATCATTTATTTCACAATTATCATCAACACAATTATCAGGGATAGTATTATACAGGATGCTATACTGCCATACAAATATTTAAAAAAATTCATAAAAGGTAGGGATCTATACGGAATCTATAGAAGAGCGAGCACAAACCAACTGGGATGAAATGCTTACAACTCGAATTGAACAGGCATTCAATCATGTTTCGTAAAAGAGTAGTGTGAAACTTGATTAATATACTTTATAAACGTTTATTTTCGAAAAATTTCAGGTTGTCATGATTTTTATGAAAATCCGGAATAATTGATAATAAAGGTTAGCTTTCTTAGTCTTATCATAATCTGATTAAATTCAAACCGAACAGGGATGTATACAAAACAGTCATACCTTTTCTGAAATAGACTGCGCTGGGACCGAAGCGCAACGAACAACCGGTCTAGTATCCGATGGCATTTCTGAGCAATATGGAGGGGATGGTTCGTTGCAATACCGTACAGCTGGACGGGCGGCCAACACAGGTGTCGAATGGTGACGTAAAATCTCAAATGGTATTTCTGGGCGGGCATCGAGGTTTTCATCATTTTTGGTCGTCTCGTTGCCACCTTCTACAGCTTCCAAAGGCAGCGTAACATCAACATCAGCCTCTTCGGAATAATGATTCGATTTCGTCGGGGATTCGATACGCGGTCTTTTTGTCAGAGGTATTGTTGAACTATTCATAGAAACGTCAAGTGATCGCCGGACAAGCAGATTTTCAGGCGAAGCGAAAGTAGGGAAAAGTTCACCATGTGACGGGCTGCCATCGGGAGATGAACCATTTTCACCAACTGGAGGCAGTGAGAAGCGCGTGAGGGACGCATGCAAATTCAGATTTGCGTTTGAAAGTATAGGGGGACATGAATTGCTATCAACCACGCGTGGAGAAAAAGAGCCAATTTTTCGGATACCCGAAATACGCGGCCAAGCTTGTTTCCTATGTCTCTTTATTAACCAACCACGATTACGACAAGATTGAGAGCGACGTAAGTGAGATGCTTCACCGCAACTGTTAGAATCGCTTTCAACTGTTTTGTGTTCGCTGAACCTCCGGTGAACGAACAATCCTGTATCGGTAAGGTCCGACTAAAAAGTTAGCGAACAACTGTACTTACGTGAAAGCTATCACATGTCGGGGGTGCTGACTGAGTGGTGCAACTGCAATATCCCGAAGATCCATTCGAAACTTCACAGTTCAGCAAAGTATCGCTATTTAAATGTTGTAGACTAGGATTGTGTTTCAGCCATTGATTGCAGTCAGGGGCCTCTTGATTAGCACTATTAAAAAATATAATTATTTAAAAAAGTAACCTTTCGTCCAGGTCAAAAGGGATTCCTTCGATGATACTGGCCACTATAAAAGCAAGGTCATAGTGATAGAAAGAAACTCACGTTTTGAAGTACCCATGTGGGATTGATCGGAATGTTCATCAACACTACTTTCAATAATAAGTTAATACAATGAATTTACCTGGTTTTCGAAAATATTTTGGATAGCTTACTAACTGGGGTATCACCAGAAGCACGAGCATCACTATCTCTCCCAAATTTAACCGGGTCGAAGGAAAACATGAATGAAAAGCCACCCTAACCCTAATCCACACGCGACGACGCAGAATTACAATGAAATGCCCGCCACCCAGGGTTCGAGGAAAGTATATCTGCCAATCAGAAACGTCAGCCAATCATGTGCAAACGCTCAGCTGATTCGCCGTGCGAAATCAGCTGATCAATGCCAACCGGCCCGTTGTCCGCGCTTGCAAACGCCCCGTCTAATTTTGCTGTGAAGAGGACGAAAATGCGTTCGATGGAAATGCAGGCAAATAAGGATGTTTGTTTTGTTTGTGGTTTCGGATTTAGAATCATGAAAATTCTTTACTTAACCATCAGCTGATAGTCTATGGAAAGAGTCGTATTTCCGCACTTACACGATACAAATTTCGCGTGCTTCCCGTTTTAGGCAAGTTTAAAACGGCAATTCCGACTGATATTAGCATAAAAGCTTTGTTACTCAATTTCTGGCTAAGAAATGTTCTTAAAAGAAATCGGAACTGTCCAAATTGAAATTGATTGAAATTTAGACAGGATTAACTCAACATAATCTTCCAGCTTTGTAGAAAAGATTGAAGTTCCATTTTGAGTTTAAAAATAGCTTATGAGCAGCTAAAGATGAAATAGCATTTCTGTAGATCAGTTTTAATAACTACGCTGGGTATACCTCACTAAGCAATATCTATCCATGTGCTTCTAAAGGCCCCTGCAATTATAATCCATTACCGGCTTCGTGCTGTTTCTCTCGCATGAAAACAGCAGGCTTTGGTTTAATCGGCATCTGAACAGTGGCAAATAGTGTTTGTACAACGAAACACGTACAAATGCTGTGTCACAAAGTGATTCACAAGACAAATGCCAATGGTTGTGTTGCTCACATCCATAGTTCCCGAATAAACACCATTCCACAGCACATTCGAACCATGGAACGAGTTCACATATGCCATTTAGCGATTTAAAACGAATGATTCTAGTTTCGATATTTATGGTAATTCTTGTGTGTAGATTGGCGAAAGAGCGGAATTATTTGTCACACAAGCGTCAAGTTGAATTTACGAGAGGGTCCACAAATTTACCCTGTGTGCATTCATGAATTCAATTCAATTCAACTTTAATGGTCTAAAACGCATATAGATTTACAGAAAACACAAAATAATATTTGAAATAAGAACAATGTAACAGATGAAAACCGGAATGGGTTGCTTACTGAACGGTTTAAGAATCAGGTAAAAAGCCAAAGAGTAGAATATGTTTTCGTTTTCATAGTAGAATGACAGATGTAGATTCATGAGTTCATTATGTTTAGTTTTGTTCGATGCATGGGTTAGGGGCTAAGAAGGCATCAAGATTTCTCTCAAACATGTTCTGATTTAGGGAGTTTACAACAAACTCAGGTAGATTGTTCCACGTAAAACAAAAATGTCGTATACCGTTGAGTCGTGAGTAAGATAAAGTTAGAGTCAATTTGTGAGCCCTTTTTAATTCGAACCCTGTAGATTGAATTAACATCGCAAATAGTTACTTGTGGTAGTCAAAATATTGTAAGTCAAAATCTAATCCCCTCGGACGTGGAAAGCCGAATAAGTTTAGCCTCATGTTCGCGTATAGTAGGGTTTTCAGCTGGGTTTTGTAGCTCGCTGGTATGTTAATGGTAAAGTCGCAACTTTTTTTTTAGCTATGGCGACCACGCTTGAACTGCATATTTCATCGTGATTCTTACATACATTTTTATTATTCGGGAATCGCCTGCTTTAAGAACCTCTTAAAAATTCTCTTCAGAAGTGACAATTTCTGTGATGTTTTCTAATAAACTGTGTTGCAATGTCGGGACGTCCCTAGAGTGTTGCTTTTCCACAACAAAAATCCTTGTGTTCCGTGATCCACGAGAGACTGTGCGCACCTAGAAAATACTTGAACTCTACATAATTTATACGTTCACAATTTGGCACGTTTGGAACTTGAAGATTAAGCGATTTTAAGGGATCAAGCGTGGAGGTTGTCCAGATCCCTCAATTCGTAATCTTTCGACTTATTGATCCGCGACCACACTTTTATGCTTTCCACGAACAGTACTATCTGACACTTGATGAGAACCGGTAAGTCGTTCTCATAGAGTGAGAAGAAGGAGCTGAAGCATGGCTCAAATGTAATCCGATAAACTCATCTACAGAAAGCAGACACCAACAACCTTCCTTCCAGATCTGGGTATTTTAGTGGAGGTTGGATTCAAGATGCATATCTTAGTCTTTCTTTAATTTTTGTGGACAACAATACGGTTACGACGTACGCTCCGAAACTTAGCGGCCAATTTTTATACTTAATGCTTAGGACTTTATGCCTTCAGCAAATACTTGGCTTTTTGAATTTTAGGAAAATACGTTCAACTAACGAATAGATAGAAAGTATTTTTACCGACGATTTTTACTAGCACGATGACGAAACGTATGCCAGCTCGGTAAACTCCAACCACTTAACAAAAATTGGTTGCCTGTAAATGTGGTTCGCAAAATTACGCAAATAGTATCTTGGTTTCGGCAAATTATCGTGATACAGAATTGCTTTGATATTCATTGGAGAGGCTGTTACTTTCGTTTGCTTAATTATATGTTTACATCAATGTATTGTGGTGCTCACATCCCCATCCCCTACACACCACTACCGGTTTCTGTCTGTTTGCCGTCATTAGGTGGAGACAGTAAGATCAGGTTCAGTGAGCCTTGAAACATAGAAAAAGTAAATTTAATTTTCCATTTACTTCGTTCCTGGATTCCACATGCTGATTCGCATAACAGCTGCAAACAAAGCTAGTTCTCAAATCTGTTAATTGATCACAAAGCTCGATGTTTGATTTCACTAAATATCGTCTGTTAATATCTTGAGCCCGAAGCATAATCGCATAACTTTCTTGTCAATAACTCAGCCTAGCTTATGTGTTCTGTATAGTTCTGCATATCAACAGAAATAGAAGAACAAGTAATAAATCATTCTGAATTACAATCGTGCATCCTTTAATTTATATTGGGAAAACTTGTGATGGTCTTCGAAGGATAATCCGCGACTTTTATCTTGTCGAGCTAACGAGAGACCTATACCCACCAGATCGATGTTGTTCAGGCACCTAGATTCATTATAAAAGCAATTGCGTACCAGTGATATCAGTTTGATGTTTAGAAGCAGCGCATGATCCAATGGTCCAAGATATGTTACATAACCTTGAAAACGGCTGAACAGTGGTCACCGTCCTCTGTCCTAAATCTCGCCATTTAAGCCCCAATTACTACCATTTTCCGATCGAATGTTACTTTCTCAAATTTAAATTCGTCAATGTTTTTCCAACTGACGGTTTGATGAGCCTAGTGTGAGCAGATAGTTTTGAACAGACCACCATTTATCCCAGTCGCTTCAGCACTATTAGTAATATTGAATTCATCATGCATCCGGTGTCACACGAATGTCAGTTTAAAAAAACCGAGTTTAAAACATATTTTAATGAGCGAAAACCCCCCGTTCGCAAGTATTTCCATCATGGACACTCCACGACGGTTTCGTGTAGTGTACACTCAGGAGCTGCATACCGTTTATTTCGAGTTATTGGCTATCTAAGTTTTTATGGAATATAATTGGTAACCTTAACTTTCAGAAAACGACTAAGTTAACACGCATTCAAAATAGATCGTAATAAGAATCATAACCAAGTATATGGAATGCCTTATCCTTAGAATGTAGAAAAGTGTGTAGGGTGTTGGACCATAAGCCTAAGGGCCACAGATGCAACTTATATCAGGATTCCAGATGTGCGAGGCTCTTCTAAACTGCTATCCGATTGGTAGCCATACCGTAGAGAATGGTTCAATGGTGCCCTTACATAAGGCTTACACTTTGATTGCTGTCCGTAATATACTAGTTCGGAAAGACTATTTCACTTATTGGTGTTCAGACAATCATGATGGATTGCTTGAAAGTGATGCTACTAAATTAGCAAGCAGTGCATGCGTCATGTTTACTAATGTTTTCAAAGTCAAATGATTATTATCCTTTTTCAAATAAGTGCCGAGTTCTTGATGATCTTGTCTAACCGAGACCTCATTTTTGCTAAGTGCCAGCCGAAAGACCTTTCGACCGTGTGATATAAAATTAGGTGACTGCAAAGCTAAATGGTTCCTGTTTCAGAAAATACTGGAACTAATGATTGTCAATAAACGGGACTTTGGCCGTTCGCGAATAAGGCTCTTATTTGATTGATCACTACTCAACTTATTAGACATTTTGTGTGCATTGTCTAGACACAACGAGTCCTTCAGGATTAGTCTTTAGAAAGTGGTCTTCGCTGTAAGGATTGAAAAGTTGGTATACGTGAGGTGGAAACTGCTTCTCTCCTAAATTCATTTGAGCTTATCAGCTTCAATAATACGTGTGGAATAATGGTAAGCGTATTGCGCTTGTATGCAAACAAGTGAGCGTTTTTGTTCATGATCATCGGTTTAACTTTATATACATGTATGTGGGCACGTGATTTAACAGATTGGTCGTGCCAACCTTATCCAAAAGATGAGCTTTTCACTGCAATGAATAACAGCGTTCTCACATAACGCCAATCCACCTACACTTTTAATGTCACTTCCTGTTGCTACAAAAGTTGAAACAGATTGGTATTTACGAGCAGCTACCTCAATGGGCGCAAGGCAACCGTTCGAGTTAACGGGGTACAATCACGAGCCATTAATACCTCCAGTGGTGTACCGCAAGGTTCCGTTCTTGGTACAGTGCTTTCCTTAGTTTACATAAATGATTTACCTGAGACGCTCTCATGCAGGGTAGTTCTTTTTGCGGATGATGTTAAACTTTGGATGCGAATAAAATCAACTGCAGACTGCGTAAAACTGCAAAGTGATTTAGATGCACTACACGAATGGTCAGTTAGAAATAAACTGCCGTTCAATTTTCAAAAATGCAAGTTACTGCAAATCGGTAAGCCCTTTCAGCACGAATATCACTTTGGGCAGACGATTTTGAGCTGGACCGAATCGGAGGAGGATCTTGGAGTCTGGATATGTGGCAGCCTAAAGAACAGCGTGCATTGTGTGGTCATTTACAAGCGTGTTTCAAAGCTTCTAGGTATGCTTCGACAGATCTTCAGATCCTTTGCGCCTGCAACGTTGCCAAGCATCATGAAGACCTACTTAATTCCCACAATGGAACACGCATCGCAAGCATGGACTCCGTGGATGAAAAAAGATATATTCTTGCTTGACAGGATATATCATCGTGCAACCAAACTCGTTAGTGGTTTTCGAGACCTTACAATTAAACGAAAGGGAAAAAAAAAGTTTGAAAGCCTACAGCTTCAACACTCCTCCTTCAAGTAGACTTTTCGACGTGCCGTTTATCGTTACTTACAAAATAATTGATACCCCAGATCATCCACTCAACATTCGTTCAAATACCGTAGTCGGAATTACACTGTGGCCCTCAGCGGCACTACCCTTCCCCATTCCCGTCTAATTCGTCGCCGATATTTCTATTCGTTACGTGTCTTTTCCTGTGGAATGCCTTCCCGAAGCATTATCACCATCTCCCTGTATCCACAACTTCACTCGAACGGTTGGACCTTATTTGTTTACAATAAAAGATTTGACGATGCTGTGTATTGCTCAGGGTAAGCATTTATTGACCTCCATGACCATCGTATAATTGTTTTTTTATCACCTCTTATGAACGCAATACTTGCTATGATATGCATTGTAATTGTGAAGCTATGGCTTTGGGACCATAAATTCGTTGATCTTGATCTTGAAACACGCATCTTGGTTTGATCTGAAAGTACCGTTACTGTTTGTTAATTAGCTATCATTGCATCACCGATCGAACAAACCACCCAACCCCTACAACATTTGATGGTTGTAAGATATGAGACTACAAAACAATTAGTAAGTGTTGCAGGTGGACTGCATTCGACCAAGGTGCTTTGCACGTTTTGTTCAAGTAACGTGTAGCGACGACATTAAGGGCGATAATAATTGATTTGTTGGTTAAACGATATCCTGATGAACGTATATACGTGAAGAAGGCAATCGTTAGAAAGAAAGAAATTTATTTCACAAAATGATGTATGTACACATTAAATGCAAAATTACTTAGCATCCACTTGTATTCAAATTGTGCTCCGTTGTGTTCGATAAAAACAATCGAGAAGAGCTATTCGGTCTCTCACATCTGCTTGATCTGTGAGTGCATAAATCGTGTCGGGGTCATAGTTCAATGGAATGTCGGATATGGATTGTTGACACACCTGTTTCACCAAACCAGCCGGCCCAATAACTTCAAACACGATCGTGGTACCTGTGGAAAGGACACAACAGTGAAAAAAATATTGCCAGTACATACTATTCGTGTTTGCTCACTGACCTATTTCATACATAACACGACCGGTTTCATGTAATTTGCATTAACCACTTAAGGACCATGTTCCACATGTCTGAAAACAGTGGCTTGTCAATCTTACCGAACAGTGGTTTCAAAGTTCAGTTTCGTAGATTGTTTTTGTGCTTTACCATGCGTACTGTCCTGTTGTTTGTTCACATGGGCGGTAATTGGTATATTTTCCCGTTTGAATTTACCCTGCGCTTATACCTGGGTATTTCTTGGTATAACTTGAATAATACACTTGGTCTTCTGACACAACACTGTGTCATGTAGTCGTTAAAACTATACTAACGCCTACGCTGTTTTGGCTCAAAATTCGCCTTTCTGTGCAATTTGACCTAAACATACGATGCCAGGAAAGACAGTCTCACGTGCTGATTTACCCTACCATGAGAAATAGTACATGGATTGAACAAAGGTCAAGGTCATTCTACGGAACTTTAGGCCAGTCGGCCGTCAAAATGTAACTTAAAATACACGTGCATAAAGACATGATAAAGACTTAAAGGGTACAACTTTACGAAAATGTCAAAAAATAGAGGTGGTGGGCGGACTGCTACGTAGTTCTGTTCCCTATCCTGACTATCACCCTTGGTCAGAATAGAAACGTTAACCAAAAACTGCTCTAACTGATTGCACTCAATTGTTTTCCATAGCAGAATTTAGCAAAATGTCATAGAAACGTAGAGAAGCTTATGACCCGTTATTCAATACCTGTATGTCTAACGCCCACAAGGTGGGGTGTTACACAAATAAAAATCGAAAAGAAGACGCTAATAAAATCTATTTGATCTAGAAATTAAGCTACCCTTCTCACTGACTGTTGCGTACGAACGGACAAGTTTCAAACTTCTTCGCTTCTCTCATCAACACAGTATCTCAATGATTCGTTAACATTCTTTACTGAAGCTACCCCATTTCACACCACACACGAACGGTTTACACTCGTTTGATTTTAATCCACGAAGTAGTTGACTAGTCACGTTGGTTGTTCCAAAATCATGCCACACATTCATCTCAAATGGTGATATTAAACCCAGGGAGCACTCGCTTTCAAACTGAAAAGAACACTCCTTGTTGGAAGAGCTTATCGTATTACACGCTTGCTTGTCACACACACACACACTTCATAATTGTTCCATGGTGCATGACTGTGTTGAGTGAAATGCATGTGACCCTGAACGGAATTCGCTCTTTCAGCAGATTAATCATTGACAAGCGAGATGGTGTTCGTTCAACCGGATCGAACATCGCAGACCCGCCTTGCAGTAAACACCCAATGTGGTGATGGACGATGCACACAAAACGTACCGGGTAAAGTTGTGGCGTGTGAACAACCGAACAACATTAGTAACCATCTCGTTCATTCAAGTGAATCTTCTAGTTCAGGGAACATGTACAATAGGCGTGACAGCTTTCATCTCCTTTTTACACGAGGACGGAGGTGACATCCAGGTCAGAATACGTTCACACCCTTCGATCTACGCAAAGTAGCATGAACTGGTGTTAACTATTGATTTCATCATACCAAGGTTGATTCAATTACTTAGATTCCGTTTCCTGGACGAGTTAAACCACAATGCATTGTTTTCCTTGCATCCCCAGCACGTATACTTCACAAACGGTTTAGGACTGTTTGCCGTCATCAAAGGGAGACTGTAAACATTCGATTCAGCGAACCTTGAATCAGACCACTAGTTTGAACGTTTTACCCCGCGAACACTCACTCAATGACTGGATTAGTTCCGTTTGATCTAATCAAATGACTGTGCGGAAATAAACCGACTTGAGTTATTAAATAACAATTAGGACAGTGATTCTGTCGAGGTATCGGCTTAGTAATTTTCAAAGTAAATGCCAGTACAATGCCATATAGTATTGGCAACATTGTGATTCAAACTTTGATTAAGTGTGATCCGTGAGAGAAAAATAGAATTTTTCGTTATCTAGATGTAACGAACGTTGCGTAGGATGACCATACAAGCACGGATGTCATTGGGGTTGGTCGCAATGGTCGCCACGACTGGTGCTCATTATCGATGCTCAAAGTTTTGTACGAAGAAGTGTGTGGTCGTTTTGGCCACTTAGAATTGAAAATCCGTCGCAAAATGATACCGGTTATCACTGCTGTCAAACACGTGTCTTATCCATCAAGCGGAAAATGACCACACCGAAATGAAAGAAAGCATCAAGTTGTTTTTTAATGAGACTGATAGCTGATTCCGCGATTACAGAGCCACCAATAATAGCGAAACGACTTATCTAAACTTCACGTAGCTGGAACTTTGTGGGTTTGTGCATCTTTTCTATCAATACCATCAAATTGCCACACGTAGTCGTGTGCGAATACATAGAAACCAAACCAGTGCAGCTTGTTTAAACCCGTTTTGGAGACGTTGCATTTATCAAATTAAATCGATGGAGTGGGGTGTGTGAAGGTCACGTTTGTATCAAAATAACGAGGCCAATGATGCTTGGCCACGCCAGATTGTGCGTTTGTGTTGATGAGATTTTCATTCAATCCAGACAACGGTTTTTCCGTGTGCGTGTTGGTTGGCATGTTTGCCAAGAGATTACAGATGTTTTGGTCACTGAGACCCTTCAGGTTCTGTGGTACACACACGAGGCGTTTAGTTGACTGGTCAATGTGTGCTGTATGCTGCTGTTGCTGTAATCGTTTGCGCATGCAACGTCTAAACGGTTCAAGCGTGAATTACTGATGTGGTTTACAGAGCAACATAAAAACCTGTTCGCGGAGGAACGCCCACACTCAGCGAATTAGGATGTGCGTGTCTAGCTTATATGAAGATTTAATCGATATGATTGTCAGTGTGCGTGCTATTACACACTTGTTTCGTATACATTGTTACACCAAGTGAAATAATTTGAGATCTCAATTGAATCCAAATATAAACGAACCTCTTTTCACCGATGTATTCCTTCTATTCGTGATAGCTCCGCAAATATTCAACGGTTGTATGCGGTCCAACCCCATAAATCGTTATTCATTTGGCATTACAAATTGTGTTTGTTCTCGATGACAATCGACAATAGTTGGACGATGTCCGACCAATGTGAATATTCTTCATTCACATTTACGAAACGGAGTATGGTAGATAATACTATCTCGGTGATTTGCCTAGTACGAATCGCGCTTCAGTTTGCGCAACGAGACAGACGACAGTGTGGGCCGAGTGTAATTGTTCCATATTTCGAATATTTTGAAATTCATTTGAAACTAGTTGTACTCGTACTGCGGCTTTCCGTGTGAAACCAGCCGAGACTATCTCAGATGGTAATTGGTTGCATGTAGATGAATGCTACACACCTGCAAGAATCCACGAAAAGTTTCGGCTAGCCAAGCGATTTCGTGGCTGCTACCTTATTCTACTGATTGATTTTTTGAGTAATCGCAACAAACCTAGTGGCGTATTGCTTTTTAGGGGATATGCAGCGTTTTCTGCCCTTAGGCGAGTTATATTTCACAAAGACAGCCAAGCGTTGTTCGTGTTTGGCTTACAACACCTTCCTATATATCCGAGCCGCACAATGTGAGCACACGTTGGGGTCCGTTCGACTGGAAAATAACAAGTCACGATCTTATCACTGGATATTCACGAACATATTCCGCCATCTGCTTATCGCTTGTTTGCGTGACGCCACTCGGCACCCCTCCCCTCGGTTTACGTCTCAAAATGTTTACGACAGCTGTTTCCAACCCTGGCTAGGGCTTGAACACAAGGGACCATCTATAAACATGCATGTACGTGGATAGAGGCCGAGCTACCGCTTTGTAAACAAAGCTTGTGGTCGGTTTCATAGCTGAAATCAATAACTGAAAAGGGGTGACTTAATATATCGTGGGATTGGGGGTAGAAGTTTGAAAAGGTCCGCTTCAAAGTTTCAAAAACAGATATTAGTACTACGAAAGCAACTCATGTCGCTACCAGATGACAGCTTCATAGGAACGTCAGTTTCCAAATTTTCGCACATTCCACACCAGTTTTGTAGCAGCGTTCGTCAGTTTGGCTAATGCAAATAAACAACTGTCTATTCTGTGTGCTGTATAAACCAAGCATTGTTCACATTCCGCGCTAATGTTGGTCCGTTGATTTGTTTACCCGAAAGGAGTGTGGGAAAACAAACGCGATGTTGTGAAGGTCATCGAGCTATTATCATAAGCCGGGGAGTTGAAAGGTTTTCTATTCGCAACGCAGCGGATATTTATGCTGGTTCACAACAACAACTACAGGAGGATAGTGGGTGTGAAGTGGTCCATGATTCAATTCCACAGGAAGTGAATTTATTGACTGCATGTTGACCGTTAGTGCACAGCGCTTCGCACACGTAAGGCAAACTGAATTGTGCTTGATTGAAGGTTTAGATGAGTGGCAATACACTATCCAATGATACTCAGTATACAATGGCTACTAACGAAAGAAATACGTATTTCTGTGGTTTTCATTACTCGATACTGCTGCTCGCATTAAACAGGCCGTACCACTTTCAACCACGACTACCTGATTATTCATTTCTGCGCCCTCTTCCTTGTAATGCTGATAAAAACGAAATTTTTTGAACTTGATTTTTAAGAGGAAGCAGGAACAAAAAGCGTTATTCGAAATGAAGAGAAGTTCATAGATGAACCTAGAAACATAGCGCCGATGATGCATCGTATAGTTGCCAAATAGGCTTTGTATTTAGATAGCCTATTTTAATCAAACGGTCGTCATTTATACTGTTAAATATAGGATTTTTAACCGCAAATAAGCAACATTATAACTGAAATCGTTGGCGTAGAAATACTTCGCATGCTATCCAACTAGGCACTGGTTTCTACCTGCACATGTGAATTCACATTACTTGACGTTCGGAATGCGGCGTGAGTGGAGTCGTTTTAGATGCCCGATAAGCAATTTATCATCCCCAACCAACTTGCTCGTACAGCTGTTTGCGTAAATGTCGAGTCGAATCACCAGGAATCAAATACGCCTTTTTAGATGCACCTTGAACTAAGCATCTGGCCTTGGAATGACGAACACAGAATCTCGTTTTGCTCACAATGAACGACTGCACGAATCATGAACCTGAATTGCGATTATCGAACGATACAAACTAAGTTCCATCTAACCCGTTTCCGGTGCGCACTTCGCGGTGCACTTACACGTCACCATCTGTTTCCACCCGTTTAGCGTCATCGGGTATAGCGAATGAGATCAAGCTCAGTAAACCATAAAAGAGTGAACAAACATAACAACAATTTGAAGCCACCGTTAAGCTAAAGTAACACGAGCGAGGTGACCAGGATGATCTAATCCTAACATACCAAATAATCCATACCGTGTCCCACCCACACAGACACCTCTTGAATATTGGTTCCAATCTTCCAATCCACAGTCACAATTTGACCCTTCAAATCCCACATTCCGGATTAAACTGTCGCCGCAACTTTTATGCAGTCCGTGCGTGCCTTTTGTGGAAAAGCTTACCGCCAGAAATTGTTTCCTCATCAAACGAAATAATCTTCAGTCTTTTATGTTGAATAATCCTGTGTTGGCCTCATTTTATTGAAACCCCTTAGTGATTCCCTCTTACACCACATCCTTGGAAAAAACTTATTGCTCAAACGTATATTTCCGGTCATGATTTCCTCCCTCCATGTCACGATAGGAATAAATTTTGCTCCTCCTTCGAAGCACATAGACGCAAACATTAACGATTTGCTTCACTTTCATACATGTATCATATGGTAGTGTAGCGCTTTTTTCATCATAAATCTTGAATATTGACTTATGCGAGCCATGTATCTACATCAACCGATCAAATCAATAAATTTGATCGGTTTAGGAGTGTGACAGCCTTAGATAGGGTCGGTTGACTGTGTGCGTCACTTTATCGGTCATCCAAGGGTGGGGTGTTCAAACCCATTTGGTAGTGACCGCAAATTTTTAAAATGTTTTGATTTGAACTAGCTCACACCAGATTGTTAACGCTCGAAGTGGTTAGACCCTCGCAAATTACACGCACGTTTAACCGATCAAGATAAGACGGAAACGTGCCGTTCCGGCCTTATCGTCAAGTCCTCCCTTGGATCAAACTGCCAGCTGGATCTGTTCGACACGTGTTAACATATTGATTATCCACCCTCGATCGGCACCCCACAGACAGCGCCCGGGGTTAGTCTAGCCAAGATGATCGCTAACGCAGAAGTATTACCGCGTCGAATACAAATAGCAGGAAACAAGCCTAATTCGTTCACAGGAAACCACATTTTGACAGCCCGACATGCTGAACTCATGGCACAAAACCAAAGACAAATAATTGATGTGCGCGAAATATACCCGATCGCGTGACCTTTGTGTTTCGTTTAGCATAGGTCAACAAAGTACAAGTCACCGCTCGCAAACCCACAAACATTCTATTTGGTTCAATACGGTCGATAAATAAGATCCATGTTTGGCATTACAAGTGAAAAGAGCCAGGTGAACTTGAACAACTGATCGGTATCCACACGCAGCAGCACATACCCCTTGTCACATTTCATGCTGTTTACATCAAGCAGGCACGGATAATACTAACAGTAACCGCACGCCTTGATAAATACAATGAAATTTATTTACTAAACCCCAACAGAGCTCGTTCGTAATTTAGACTGGTAATAAAAGCCAAAAAAGTTATTTTTCTAATACAACTGTAAGATAAATTTCGTAATTGTTATGCCTGGTGCTGCTGGGGTTCCCCTAGTAAGAAGAAGTTACCTGGGACGGATAATATGTCTCTATTAACGAAATTTCTATACATACGCACGTTTTATGAGTATAACATTGCGTGAGGTACAATGCATTTACTGAGGCTGATGTGATTTTTCTGGTTTTTGCACACAAGTCAGAGAGGAAGAGGCGATGCAGTGTCTGCACATAAGCAGCATCGATTTCTCTACTGGAACTCTTTGCATCGCTCGCTTGTGATAACTCGAATAACTTGTTCGGCCTGATAGTAGATTTTAGCACAACAGTGCTCCAAACCATTGATGTCAGAAATGTGACTATTATGGGACAAGCGTCCAGACGCATTTTGAGCTTGCTCACACTTCCACATACTCACACGGTCGGTTTAGAGCTGTCTACCACCATGTAAGTGTAACAGAGGTTAACGGAATACAAATTGGTCGAGAATGCTTCTTTTTCACTAGGCACAACAAATAGCCGCCCGTCATTAACGAAGACAAAAGCCAAAGCGTTATTGTAACTACTACCGAGTCAAAGCTTATCTGTTCTCTGGATTCTATAAAATACTCCCATATGGCGTGCGTCTCAAACAGCCACTGACAACCAAAGCCCAGCTCCTGGCCTGCATGTGGCGGAACTGCTTCTACTGACAGGAGAAGGGGCGAAGGCGGATGACTGGCGCCTCAAAACCAGTTTGCTCCGGGCAGATGGAGCTCGTCAGCCTGGAAGGGCAGTCCATCTAAGGGAAGGAAAACCCTGATTCCAAACCTCCGCTGCCTTGCGGCATACCCGATTGCGGGAAAGGCTTCGGGAGTGAACCCTGAGGAAAAATCCTTGCTGCCTTGCAGCTTGCACCTGGTCGTGCAAAGGCTAGAGAGGCATACTCGAACAATCGCCGAGGCACTTCAAGAGAGGCACAAGAACCGTCAAAATGGTCACTGGCTCTCGCGAAGGGAAAAAAACCGCTGCCTTGCAGGAAGACTTTTGAGTCAAAGGCTTCGGGTGGGGTCCCCTAAGCTAACACCCTACTTCAGCCTTGGCAACCGGGTAGTATGTCGCCTTCAACAAGAACCATGGACCCTACTTCAACTTCATCAAGTACCCTCTTCATGGTATACTTGTTGGCACATCGTCTGTAAAGACTTGTGTAATAATAATATAATAATAATAATGTTCTCCGGATAACCTTGTTTATTGGAAATATTTGCCTCCGGTGTGAAGGTATTTGTTTACAGACGCGATTGCAACTATATGAGGGTGACACGACCGTTAGATATCTTCAGTTTCAATAGCTTCAAACGATACTGGTGATGTGATAACACCAACTGGACAAGATATGAAAATGTTACAGTTACCGTCATGAACGCTCTCGATACCCATTCTCGTTATTGTTTCTGTAAAGAATTAGAGTTAAATACCGTTTGCAACTTTGTACTGCTAGGAAGCATCTTACTTGAGAGGAACTTACGTTACCACTGAACATTTAGCTTAGTCTCCAAAGGCCCATTTGAAACCAAAGAAAACTCAACGAAAATTGCACACGGTGTCAATGTGCAGAGTGTATTAGCAAGGCTATACTTAATTACTGAGTTTCTCACGTTGAACATATGCCTGCGATTATGGCTTGAGCTTCTACAAACCAAATGCTCTACTACTAAAGTAAGTGTCAACTAAACACTTAATCTGGATTGCTGCTAGAATAGCCGATATGCATCGTGAAACGGATTCCCAAACAATCGATGCGATCTTGCTGGTGAGCGGAGAGACGGCAATAGAACCATCTTGCAGCACGGCGGGTAACCCGTGACAAGGGAACCATAACAAAACGAGTGCATCTACATTACACTCATACAATCTGGCTTTCTAGGAAAGCCTTGATTGCCAAGCACTGAGACAAAATACGAGGTCCAGTGAAAAATGAGGAGTTGCACATGACTTGGCATGATTCCGTTGCCAGGTAGAATGAGCACACGTTCGTCCTTCGTCAACATGATACGTTCTTACACGAGAACATGACCAGACTTGATCAGGACAGCGATCCACGTTCACGGTGCACCCCAAACCGAGAGAACTGTCATTTTAACTTGGCAATCTTTGTTATGAATTGCCACGAGGTGTGAACAGCGTGAATGCATTGGTAAACGCCGGCGCTTGCGGCTCATCCGTTTTGGACAACTGATCTGCTGCGGAATTGCTCGTAAGCCCAAGACAGATGAACCAAACTAAGGTTATTGACATCACGTTTCTGTTCGGATCAAGTGCTGTTTACTGGTTTGATTACAGTGTCGAAGACTGTCTTCAAGCTGCTTGAGCTTTCACATTTGCTAGACTAAGGCATTAAACAGACTAGCGGTGTTCATAAATTCTTCAGCTATTTGGTTATTACTGGAGATAAACATTAACTAAGAGTTCATGGTAGAATTTGGAACAAATACTAATGAACCACTACGTTACAATTAAAGTTATGCAAACAAAGCGCAATGTTTACGGTAAACGGATGTCTGACTTACCGGATTTGATTTTTGCCACCGACTCTGACAAGCCGAACATTTTCATTAAATCGAACTCGGACAGATGCGTGCAGCGTGTACGGAGCAAGTGGCACTGAAAAGTAGACGCTATATGTAATTCCAGTTGCACGATCTTGGAGTCAGGGTATGCGGGACATAGGCTGCGTTCGCAGTGATACTGCCAGGTTGTCAAGGCAGATGTAGGAACGTAAGTAACGATATTCATTACAATGGGTCTTTAATGGCCTATTATGCAAGGGTTTGCACCCATTCGATTCTTGTTGGAACACCGGGAATGTCAACCGCTTGCCCTAATATCTAGCACCCACTTTTTGAAGTCGACCGGATTGACTGCAGGAATGGACTCGAGTGCACGTTTAATTGATTTCATCACGTTTTGCGTGATAATTCCTATTCAGCGGACCAAAATATCACAAAAACAGTACACACCCGAATATTTTTGGAAGTTAGTAATAGATGAGATTTGATTCAAGACTCAAGGTAGTAGTATTCAGGTTGTATTGTTGAAAGGTTTGAAACAATAAGGGCGGTTTATTATTCAGCTTTGTGTAAAGGAAATAATCGTCAACTAGTAATACAATACGTGTAATTATTGATTAAGAACCTAGGGAACTGCCAAAAGGTGCTGTCAAAATCTCCGCTTTGACAGGAGATCCAGTAAAATAGCATGCAATAGAACATTCGCTGATTGTGTGGATAATCTAGTGACGAAATTGGTCAGTCATATTGCTGCCGAATAAGAAAAATAATCTAGTGTTTGTACAGAGGATGATGCTTCTGCTGGCTATCAGTATTTTAGTTCAAGAAATGATTCCTTTAGATTTCATGCGATGAATTTTACACGAGTCATGCGTGTAAACAGACTTATTTCTTAAAATGTAGAAGATGAAGAGCATTTATTTATATTAAGTAGCGCGACTAGAAGCAATTCCCTAAAGGTTACTGCCCACCATTTAAAGTTCAGCTAATATTCATCTTGCTTACTGGATAACAACACGTTTTGATAAAACAAGAGTAGATGCCCACAAATTAGTTGGCTAGACTGAAATGCTATCCCAATTTAAATGGTAACTACCACGAGTTCTAGACCTAGCAACGGTTACTAATTCGTTCGTCTCAAGTTGATTGACATGCTGAACTACGAACTAGTTTATTGGTTGAACTATTGTTTTATTACACAAAAGGGCATCCCATCAAATACTGGCATATGGCACTGTAACCAATTTTTATCCCACCAACCGACTACCGTTAAGACACCGGGGGTGAGCATCTGTTCTTCAGTTTGAGTGACAATGCAACTCGCTAGTAAGCGTCCAGCCACGAATATGGTTGGCGTGTGGGGTAGTCGCATGATTGACTTCAAACTTTGAAAGATAATGGAAGAGCGTTTGACGATCCTGTCAAAAGTAAGTCTTGTTGATGCAGAATTATGATCGTGGAATTGGATCGAATCCCGTTTTGCATGCTATTCCACTAAGGTTTATTGAAAATAGTGCGGAACTAGGGTTCAGCAGACTTCTTAGAATGTACACCGCCATGAATTCACTTGAAAGGCGCCCGTGCGACCAATATGGTCTTCCATACAATACTTCAATGAGCTACATGTCCGGGTTGATCTAACTCAGAGTTGAAAAACCTTACTATTGATATTAATTCTTGTAGAAGCTCCCCAACCTGATAGTTACAGAAAGACATGAGTGGTCTGTATGCCAACTTGTGCCAACCCTTGTGTTAGAATTTGACTAAAACAAAAGTCAGATCATGAGCGCCAACAGGGTCCGTGGACATGTCAGGGTTCGTTTGCACGAAGCATCAGATGCGATATGGTTTCACCAAACGAACAAGGCGTTGGGATGCCACAAGTTATTTGACGGTTGTCGATATCCATTTTTTGCACGAGTCACGTAGAAATTTACGAGTAAGCACAGATTCCCACATGAGCAACCCTAAATACTAAGAAAAACAATCATGATATATTCAATATAAATACGCTGCTAAATTAAACTCAATTCAAATTTCTTTTGCGTAAGTCCCCAAATCAATATGTTCGAACGAGTAAAAATCAGGAATGGTTCCAGCTTTGATACGAAATTAATACAAAAATTCGATCTCTTTACTTATTGCAACAGCGATTTCTTTTAAATGAAACTTGTTATCACATCGAGGGCTCAATGTGTCAGAAAGGAGAAAAATAACTGTTGCCTAACTATTGATATGGAAAAGTGACTGGAAAATGTTTAGTTTCGGTTTAGCTATGTTTGCAAGGATGCACCTAGCAGAAAGTTTCAAGGGAAATGAGAGATTATGGGCCGCGAAACTGGCACTATTGAACATAAATCTAAATACATCGGCAAAGAACACCATTTTCTTCTTCCTATACTATATGCAGCCGACGTGCTTGTAACAGAAAAAATGACGGCGAAAAATGTGTATTTTCCTTCCTTTCTCCAGCACTGAGATCTTAGCCGATAGGTAACTTTCATGAAAAAGATAGTAAATAGATATTGAATATTAAATAAAAAACGATTGGGATACTACCTTGAGTTACAATCTGTCAAGCAATAAAATCAACTCGATCTTTCGCCACAAAACCGAGATGACGCACCACGAAACTGACAAATAATAGAATAAATCGAAGCTACTCTTAATTAATAAGTAGCAAATCTTTCTAATTTAATAACTCACATCTGGCTGACGTACAATCTGGGCGGCCACATATTTGGCGCAATCAGAAGCCGTCGAGCTTTCAAAGAAGATGATTAATACAATATCTTTTGTATCTGTTCCATATTGAAATTCTTTTTCCACATCTGGATGGCACAAGGTCACAGGAACTAGAGAATCTTCCGGGTTCAACGAAAAATCAATTTCTGTCAATTTGTTCAATATATCGATCGTTTCTTTGTCTGAAACCAAAGGATCATGTAACACGAGAACCGTTTTCCGAAAAAGCTAACATGAATTTTTTTATTCGGAACATACCGTTATTATTTTTAAAATTTTCCATCAGTTGCTCCGGCGTTTGGAAATAATTACGTGCATCCTCGCCTGAGGACATGAGACGACAGTTTTTCGACATTCCGGTTTCGTCCGGCGTGAAATCGTAGATTTCCGACCAAATGGTGTTGAATATGTTCAACCCAGCTGCTTTGAATTGATCTTGTTATGGAAATGAGATAAACCTCATGAAGCCACCAACATAACAACTATGGATAAGAAATGTTTATTAGAAAAGTTTTATTAGAACATTGACGAAATTACAGAGCTGGATTAATTTATCGTATGTTTATAGCATAGTATAGCATAGTTATATTAGTATAATATAGTATAGCTTATTATAGTTTGACATAGAATAGAATAGTATAATATAATAAAGGATAATATAGTATATTATATTATAACATAGTATAGCATAGTATATAGTATAGTATGCTGCTGTTTCCGCGATTGGTCTCAATGCCAATTCGTCGCGTAATGGGAATAATGATATGCGAAATTCGTGCCTTGACAATGCTATAATTTGTGACATTTCGCTAGGAAAGTGCGTACGTTACTACTAATCTATCACAGCCCAGCATAAGCATTGATTGCAGCAAAACATGCAATACTCTCGGCAAGAATAAGCGCACATTTTGAGTCAACGAATTTTGTTCTCAACTGAAACTTGAAAAATACATTTGCATAAGATTTACATTCAATTGAATGGCGTCAGGAGCAGGTTTCGTTGCGAGGAATAATGGTATGCGTGACAGGAAGATGAGGGATTTGGCTAGGAAAGTGCGTACGCTACTACTAGACTATCCACAGCCAAGCACTAGCATTGATGGCAGCGGAGTACGCAATCCTATCGGCAAGAATAAGTGCAAGTTTTGAGTGCGAAAATTTTTGTTCTTTATGGAAAACTTAAAAGTACATTTGCGTAAGTTTTATATATAATTGATTGGCGCCAATAGCAGGTTTCGTTGCGAATTTATCGTCAAACGAACATCTAGATATATTGTTGTTGTTGGCCTCCTTCGGTCGATGTCAACCATGGATGTACGTCACAATCTCATGAATTTTCAGGTTCTACAGCTTTTCGAATGACTAAACAGTCCGATTCGGGAGGAACAATCTCTCCCGCAGCAATTGCAAGGATAGGCAGAACTTGGTCGTTGGGCGTCAGTTGCACGCCGGCGGCATGATCTGCAGCCAAGAGCTGTATGAGCTTGCAGACGACGCTTTACACAATGCCTCCAATGTAAGCGGTTAAGAGGAAATTCTATCCAACTCGCGGGGTCAAATGATAGATGATCTTGCGAACTAAAAAGAAGTTGGATATCTGCAATCGAAAATGTAGCATTATCCTCACTTGGTTCAGTCTTTTGGATTATCGCATCGAGCCAATGGCTGGACACGAGAGCCCTCATTCACACCAAAACTGCTGAAGTTATTTCTGCGTAGCGCCTTGAAAAGAGGATCCCAGCTTTTGCACAACTGAAGTAAAACGCTTAAATAGCTAATTTCGATACTGACAGGAATACGTTGACAAAGTTTCCAATGTTTTCAATTATTGTATCTATGCTATTTCTCTTGTTTTCCATTTTATCGTTGTTGTTAAGCTGGCTGCTTTTTGACCGGATATCTTGAATCAAGTCGATGTCATTTGAGTACTCCAAGTATCGTTTGAAAACGAGGACTCATGAATTGTGGAAAATACGATCAATTAATTTTATTCACGTGCAAAATATTCAATTAGCCATCGGGCGGGATTGCTTGACAAGTCAACGCTGTCTGGATGAAGAGTAATCAATAACTTATTAATATTGGCTGGCTCGTCACGATATCTGAATAGCCTAATGATTTGAAGTCATAAAAATCGATACATTTTGAAAACTTTGATGTGTGGGCTACATTGACTTTTGTTTTGAATTTTAGCATAAAAACATGGATTTACAATAGATAAATAAAGTTGAAACACCATGTATCAATGTAATTACCACTTGTTACTCTAATAAGTAGTATCGATTAGAATCGAGTGAAAGTCATATCAGTGCTGAAAGCAAATATTTCTATTCCTTGCATACCACAAGTTGATCCAGATTTTTATTGCAGTAAATGTCTCAGCCGTTTAATGTTTAAACCTATGTATACCACATTTCTTGATAGTGAAAAAACCAGTAAAATTTAACTACGAATTAGTAAATGCGTTCAATTGACAGGCAAAAACACGTCTCAAACCTTATGGTACTCGAGCAATGTCTTGTTGCCCAAGAGATTTTGTGCGCAAGACACTGTGGTTGTTAGACATACTGAATGTAACCCTTTTATCTGGTTATGGTTCTTTCCATTCACAAATGTTTGTGACTGGCAAATTTTAGAACAGTTTCAGAAACAAGGAATAGTGTTATACTACTTTGTCACTCAAGAAAAAGGATCAATTAATCTCCGTATTGCTATGGATTTTTGAGAGTTGGGAGTTGAAACTCGACTTTTTCAATTACACGAATTTGCAAAGGATAGAATATCCCAAAGTATAAAGCAAACTGCTAGGAATATCAAGCTTCATAAAATGTGCTAAGACGTTTTCGATTAAAGTTTATTTTTTTAAAATCTCGACGCATTCATTTACAGGAAATAAGTCCACCGTAAATAACCGAAATCCAAAGTAACGAAAAATCAATTGCAAGAAGACTCAAAACTCAAAAGCCGAACAAGACGACGTTTACTAATAATGTAGAAATGTCTGAACAATGGGTTTCACAGACAAACCGAACGTATACACTCAAATATTGTGCTGTATTTCACGACTGTCTATACAGATTATTTACCAACGATAACAAACATACGTACAGTTATTGTTCAGGCGCCATGAAAAATGGATGAGTCAGTCAGATGCAGCCTGTCAGATTGTTTACATATGAAAACTGCGGGAGAGGTCGTTGCTCCCGAATCAACCATCACGCGCTTGTGATGCACATCCATGGTCGACATCTATTGGATCATTTTAAAAACCACAATAATATTAAAGTGATGTGTTGCTCACACACCCCAAAATTACACTCCACTACCGGTTTCTGGCTGTTTGCCGTCATCAGGTGGAGACAGTACGATTAGGTTCAGTGAGCCTTGAAACAGTGGATAAATGGTAAACAAGTGTGTACTCGAATGCCACTGTTGCATAGGGTTCGTACAACGAACCACGATGTTCAAATACAGAATCACATAGTGATTCGTGTCAAGCAGCACACAAGGGCTACGGATGACCAAAGTGTGTGTTCTCACATCCCCCAAATTACACTCCACTACCGTTTTGCTGTTTGCCGTCATCAGGTGGAGAGAGTATTATTAGTTCAGAGAGCCTTGAACAGTGGATAAATGGTAAACAGTAATATTAGTTGGTCCATTTCTAACCCATTAATATATTTAAGACGAGTGTTTAGTAAAGCAAGTATCTTTTGTTTCAGTTCATATGAACTGCTCTCGAATTTTTACAGACGATGGACTCCAAGCATCTCATCACAAACTCAGATAAAAACCCATTATCTTTCAAATTATTTCAGTGAACAGCATGCGGCATTCGACAGCAAATCGCTAGAAAAATCAACAATGATTCTCGGGACCAAATTATGCCAGGTTCTATGCCAATCGTCCAGTATTAATCGAAGTGTTACAGCACCGTTTGATATGCCCCAGGTACGCATCCATCAAAACAAAATGTTCAAGGTCAAACAACATTCATAGTACGGCTATTTTATGCGTACCAAAGAGCGTCCAGTTGCGCTTTTTGAAAAATTACTTGTTTGCGCGACCTGTCGATCAGTGGAGCGGAAAAGGTAGGCTGGTAAATCAGGCAATGACCATTCTCGGTTACTTAAACGAGAGCAGGGAAACTGTGCGTTATATATTCACGAAAAAAGGAAGGGGTCATGACGCGTGTCGGCGGTTGAAATTGCCAAGATATGTCGACCTGGGGTGAATAAATTGGATGTGACAGAGAACAGAAGTCAACATAAATTAGCCGAAATTTGTTTATGTACATTTACGCATGTCAGTCAATGTCAGCTGACCTTAACCACGTTGACTTGTATCAGAGAAACTTGAACAAATTAGCCACTAATCCTGGTCCTTCTATGTGAATTGACACCTCGTAGGAGTACACCATGGTCTGCTCAGTGGTAAGATCAGCAGAGGTAATGGATGAAATGCAACTTAACTATCTTCCTTGTTCTGAATATCATCCATGGTCTGACAGAGCTCTGATTTCAGAAGCAAAACGTTTCCTCAAACTCTTATAAACTATTGTCAGGTAATTTCTGAATGATTATTATCCGGGCTATGCAACGGAGCATTGAGTAAAAATGACAAATTTGCAAAAGATGTAGTGTGGTGGTCTTGATGGTAACACTCGCTGTTTTCAAGCAATAGTGGCGTGGTTCAAATATCAAAGCAATCGCTCATGTGTGGAAATGTGTCTAACATGAATAAGCTACCAAACCTAGTTGCAGTAGCAAGAATCGTTGAAAAATTAACCGCAACAGTCTAGCACTCTTTCCAGTTGGTGAAATCCCAACAACTGTACAACTTCAATTAAAGGGAGTTGCCGATTTACACACATCTCGGGTGTTTCAACGGGTTACTAAGCATAACATCGCATCAATTAAATGCATCAATAGTACGATATTTTGTAGCAGAATACAACCTAAAGTTGAAGATGAAGGCTGATAAATGTACACTTCTCTAACAACCAAAGTCAACAATGCATTGCTTCGCTCATATTGCCTATAATTGCACCCCTTGAAGTCAGCATATTATCACCAATCCGACACCATGCTGGTCCGTGGGTGCGAAATCAATAGCAATTGTTAGCGTTATTATGCGGGCTAAACGAGGGAATATTTTAAGCATTGTGATGAAACCGTCACTTAAGAATGATTGAACCCATCTGAAGCGTGCTTGACACGAAAACAATTAAGAGGTTTTCAGTAACCAAACGTCTCAAACTTGCACAAAAACACACTCGATCAGAGGATTGAAAACTAAAATAGACTAATAAAACAAATACACCCGCATATTAATCTAAAATCACTCAGTAAAGATTAAGCATAGTTAAATTTTGATAATGTCGAGTTTTGAAATATATTGACTGAATAAAACAAGCATAAGAGATATTGCACAAGGTTTTCAAACATAATTAAAACTGGCGAACAAACAAATGCTTATGGATAATTTTGAGAGTTTAAGCGCAAAAGTAAGGATCGGGACTTGAATATCACCTCAAAAAATTGTCTTTTTACCAACGAAGCGCGCTAACTTTCCAGAACCCAATTTGAGCGCCGAAGGGATTTCGTTTTATTCGTTCGCTTACCGTTTCGTCTTTTCAGAATTTGAGTTCCATTTAATGGCCTTACAGCTCGTTGTATATATATCAACATTCAAAATAGTATCTTTGTTTATAACCATGGGTTTCATTCCGCTTACATATGTATGGACACATGCAATTGAATAGGTTGGTCGTGCAAACTTTATCCAACATTGGCAGACGAGAAAAAATGTTGCTAGCCATTCTTCCACTGTTTCAATGCATGCGAGTACTGATCGCACTGCCCCTATTCGATGAGTGCAAACAGCACCAAACCGGTCGTGGTGTGTGTGCGATGAAAATGCATGCAAATGTTTTTTTGCTTTTGCTGATGTTGACAGAAAAGTCGAAAACAAGCTGTGACTAAGCATGTTAGACAAATTCAAACCGCATAGCAATATTTAGCTGACAAAATCGTCTGTCACACAAAAAATCATGATACAATAATCATCTAATAATCGAAGAACAAAGGTGATAGATGAAATTTGAACAAGTTTTCACAGATTGGATTGTGAATTTGCTAACGAATTGTAAGCAAAGTTGTACACATATAACTCAAGAAATTAGCTAGAAACACACTCTGTTGTACAAGAGTATTTTGATGATAGTACTCGACTTCGAAAACAGCAGATAGATCTGATAAAGTGTTATTCCTTAGTATGTGAAAAATGTGAAATAGCAGTCAGCATTAATAAGAATGTTGCTTTAGACCCAAAATCTTTTTATAATCTATAATTAATAAGAGTTCAAGAAAATGAGCAAGTCATCAACGTTTGGTTTGAATAAGCAGAATTAACGCCTATTTAATTCTGTCCGTTTGAATAAACATTTATAAAGCAATGAGAATCCGACTTTAAAGACGGTAATTGCAGCCCAAAGTTTATGCGTAATACGTGCCTATATTGTAGATAATAAAGTTTTGAACCATCCTTGCAAAACATGAACGAAAGCTGAACTTTTTCAAAGTCAGGATCACCAATTGTTTTTTTGATAGAAAAATTACCGAAAAATACTGAATCCATAATTTCTCAACAACGCTGATCTACGAATATGTTGACTTTACATTGGCAGCATCACCTACGCTAGTCAGATATTGTCCACTAAGCGGAGAAATGATCGTATTCTGTAAACTTATCACAGAAGATATATATATATATATATATATATATATATATAATTTGTGAGAAAATAAACAAACAAACTGGAAAACGTAACCAGATATGTTATATACCCTTATATGCAATAAGTACACTAGCATTCCATATTTAAAATATCAATTTCATTCAACTGAATAATTAATTTATTATTCGAATTAGAATCAAAATAGTGCACGATTATCAGCTTTTTAGGTAAAATAAGTGTTTAAAAGGGCTGCAACTTACCTAGATTCATCGGGGTCAAGCTCTTTCTGAATCACCCTGTGATATAAATTTTTCCCATTGATCCGAGTTAACATGTCGTTATATATTTAGGCTACTCACTAACACTTGTGCGCAGTTGTAGATGTGAAACTTACTGAGACACGATCAGTATTTAGGCGTTATCATAATCCTCGTTTGAATATACATCAACGCGGTGAAATCCGTGTTTAGACACATTTCCTTCTCACATACTACACTACCGTCTCCGTGTTGTTTGCACTCATGGTGTGGGTACATGTGATCAAACATGTTGGTCGTACCAGCCTTATTCAATAGTGCCACACAACTTAATACCTTGTTTATAATTTCTCCAATGTTCCCGTGCATATGGATCGTGACCATAATGTCGTTGCCCGATGAGTGCAAGCACAACGAAGCCTGTCTTAGGATGTGTGTGATGATAATGCATGCAAATATGAATAATATATATTTATATATGGGCTATGGTGTTGTACAACTACAAGCTTTTTTATACGATAAATTTTTTGAATCTTGTATATATATATATATATATATATATATATCCATCATAAAAGTGATGAATTTCTACTGTTTAGTTACGAGTAAATTTTTACTAATAATAGAAAGAATTTAAAAATGTTGTTCTATGTGAATTGAATATTCGTAAACCTGTATGTAGAAAGATAATCATAATTGATTTAATTTCATTGGCTGTTAGAATATAAGTTATTATTGGAAATTTTTTAATATATTTGCAGCTTAATCTAAAATTTTGAATGTTTTGATTTTGATGCGGAATATAGATTGATAGAAAGCAAGGTGTATAAAAAGAAATATGCTATAGTTTTAATTACACGAAGTGATTTTTACAAACACCAGTGCTATCATGCACAGCACGTGGTTCCTGCTTTTCTTCAATTATCATTAATTCATAAAATTAGGACGACTCACCGGACAATCCAGTGTAAAAACAATTTAGTGGACCAAACGCCATAGTCGTGCATGATTCAATCGCCGGCTGCGTCATACACGAAAGAAATATTACCGAATCTCGACAGTCACGCGCTCGGAATTGCTGACAGGAAGTCATTAAATAACAACCAGTACAGTCTCGCACGAAGACACTGACAATGAAGAATGTCATGCCTTACCTATTTTTAACGGGGCCAGTCAAGATTTTACAATTCGTGCAGTCATCAATCATAATAGTGTTTATACAATCTAATAAATAAATGGTGGAGTCCTGCGGAAAGAATCATACAATGGAATACATACGTGGCAATCACTTATAGAGAATTCTTGCCCATCTATCTCTCCAGGTAACCGAACCAGCAAACTTGACCGCTGGCATTCAAAGTTGAGTGATTTGGGGTTTATATTCCTTTTCTTGAAACTAATATTTCTCTCGATAAAAAATCGGATATTTACTGTGAATATTTTACTGGTGGTTCAATAAGAACAATCTTGTTCTTTTGACGACGTTTACCGATCTGCTTTACGAAGCAACAAAACCATATTGCATTCATTACTAATTTCAGATTGGGAAATAAAATCTATTTACACGAGAGAAAAAACAATGATGCAGTCAAACAAAAAGTTCAAGTTCAAGTTCAAGTTGCACAGGGCTAAAGGTGGCTAAAAGTCAATCTTGCACCCAGATTTACTTCGACGTTATGCGGTTGATCACCCGGCACTTTGATAATGAGTATATATTTCGTACGTTCCACGCGTTCTTGTTTCCAGATATCTGGAAAGTAAGGTAGGAGTTCTTTTCACCAGCAGGATGAGAGGTCATCTATTCGGGTAACAACGCAATAATATGCCTGAACAATGTATGATGCATGAAATCACTAGCCTAGTTTAGGCAAAGTGCAGCACAGTCATAGGCTACACGTGGGTTAAGATGCTGTCAGGTTGCCCAAGCCTAGACAGATATGAGATGGAAAATGTAACAATACGTTTTTTGTTGTTGTTTAAGTTTTTTATTAGACAATGTGCGGAAATGTGGTACGCCATTTAGCGTTTAATTCCCTTTTAAAACTTAACACATTTGGGAGGTTTACCAAACCGAGATCTTTCACTCCCTGAGCAGCAGCAGTTCCTTCGCCGACTTCTAGTTGTGTTTTCTCTAAATCAGTCGTCAGAATGCAGATCTTCCTCAAGTTTAGTGAATAGTCCCATGTTTTTGTCAACTCGATAACTTTTTCTAAATCAGAGATAAGCGTATCTCTACTGTCGGTTCCTAGGATCTTAACATCATCCGCAAACAGGAAGTAACGTGAACTCAAGCAGGCTGCTAGGTCGTTCACATAAATAAGGAAATCTAGTGGACCAAGCACTGAGCCTTGACGCAATCCGATGAGTATCAATAATTCCTCCGAGCCCACCCCTGCAATTTTAGCATAGTTAGTACGATTGGTTAAGAAGCTGTCTAACCATCGATGTAGTTCACCTGTGAAGACACATCCTTAGCTTGTGCAGAAGGTACCTATGGTTCATTGTGTCAAAGGCCTTTTGAAAATCAAGGTAGCATACTTTGACTACTCTTCCTTTATCGAGGCGCAATGTCACTTGCTCAATAAAGCTCAGAAGATTGGTTAGGCAGGACCTTCCTTTCCAGAATCCGTGCTGGGCATCGGAGAGTAAGGAATTGGCTACCAAATGTTTACATATTTGGTGCCGAATGATTTTTTCCGAGCACATGCAAAGAATGCTAGTCAGGCTTATTTGCCTTTAGTTGCGCACATCCGAATTAGGACTCTTTTTGCATATGGCTATTACCGCCACTCGTTTCCAGCCATCCGGTAGAATACCCTGGAGTAAGGTCGCTGCAAATAATTGCTGATTGCAAGGCTAACTATATTTGTGGGCAGTTAAAGAATAGCTGGATGTATACCGTCGGGGCCAACCGACTTAGTTTTATCCAGCCGTGACAGAACTGTGGTGACCATTTCCTGATTAACCTCCACAGAGCTGAAGAGAGGTGCTCGGCACTCGTGAGTTCCTAAACGGTTACCTGAATCACGACGATGAACACTGCAGAAGAATAAATGCAAAGCATCGGCTTTCTCATGTGCAGCCAAAGCCGTTTGGACTCAACATAGCCATAAAAAGCTTTCAAGTTAATCTTTGCTTTTTTGGCAAGTCTGGATTCGAAGTCCCTTTTATCTATTCGTTGCAGCGAAACAGCTGAATTTCTGGTCTGTATGTACTGCAGTCTAGATCTGTCAGTTACAGAGAATTTGTAAACCCTCCAGCTACGGTCACGCGATCTGAAAGCCCTGCGAATAAACGCGCTCTACCAGAGGGGCTTTCCTCGTGTTCTCACTGGTTGTAGAGAAGCAAAACTTTTCCGTAGTTGTAAAAGGTGCCCTCTTATAATATTCCACCTGATTTCTACACTAGGTTTTAGTTCGTATGGTTCCTAAATTAGATTCATTGCTTGAGTTTGTAGTTAGACGATGCCCATTCGACCAAAGTTGCGGGACATCTTCACTTAGTGATTAGGGTGCACTGAAGGCCAGTCAAGAAGAATTACGGCCTAGTGACGAAAGGTATTTGATCCCATAAATATCTCTTTCATTAGACGATAGAAACAAATCCAAAGTGGACGGTGTGTCCTGATGTAAACCGTTTAGGTTCCATGACATGCTGATAAAAGGCCATGACACGAAAGCAGTCCAGATATTGCGACTCAGTTGACTCTGGTGAAGAAATTTTGGTACGCCGATCGATGCCCGGGAGATTGAAGTCTCCAACAATTAGTAATGCGTTGCATTACCTTTTTATTACTTCCGATGTGCCCCTCAGTAATTGATCTTCTAATGGTGAAGCACTAGGGATTCTATAGGCACATGCAAGTGCCAGTCTGTTCCTAGCGACACTAAGAAATTCAGATGTTGATTGAATTGTGTGAGAAGCAATCTTTATCGACGTCTTACTGTGAAGAAGTTTTTTATTTATCAAAATTGCCACACCCACTCTCGTAGCACCAGTATCCCTATCCTGACGATATATGGCGTACTTATTTGATACAAATTACGGTACATGATCATCTGATTTCAACCATGATTCGGAGATGGCAATTAAATCGACCTGGTTTTCATGTGAAGCAAGCTGCAGCTCTCCTCACATATTACGTACACTGCTAGCGTTTGTGTACATTACATCGGTGTTTCTATATTGCGCACATTTTAATCCACTTTTACTCGGGGTTGGAGCACTCTCGTTGATGCCCTATTTTTGAGACGTAAGCAGTAGATAACTGGTTGGACTGCGCTTACGAAGAGCTTATAAGGCCTAATGGCATTTGTACATATATTTTACGTACCACGCTTCAGTTAAATTATTAATAACATGATCAATGCTAGATGACATTATTATCACAATAAGGATTAGTGCAATTGTCATTTGATTATAATTTAATTAGAAAGACGTAGTCTTGTGGTTTGATTTTGTAGGTAAGGAATCATATTTGATCTCGATTGCTATGATTAACGATGTATAAAATAAACAACAATCGTCTTGAAATATTGTAATTGGAAAGTATAGGAAGCGCTAAATGGATATAATAGGTCATTTTGTATAAAGCGATGATTTTATGCACCTGAAGTTTCGATTTTGGTTAACTTGCCTGACTAAACTTCTAAGTTTCCTCAATACTACGGCTAAAAGGCTAGACGAAGGAAAGCCAGTCGAAGCAAAGCCCTTTACCTTGATTTTAGCAATGCTCACGATTTTGTAAGTCACTGCCTTCTAGAGATGAAGCTCAAACCGAAATCCAGACATGGTAGTCTACTTGCTTGTATAAAAGGATACCTTACCGGTAGGACATTCGTAGTTCGGGTAAGATATACGATCTCTAGCCAAACTGACGTGACCGGTGGGGTCCCTCAAGATTCGGTAATCGTTTCTCTTCTATTCCTGATTTTCATTGATGAATTGTCGTCCGCCTTCAAGTGTATGTGCTCCATTTTCGCGGATGCTGTGAACTTTATTGGATCAACGAATGAAGATACCTCGATGCACGAACTTAAGCGGGTGATAACCTGGCCATAACTGTGGGACCTTTCACTGGCTAATAAGATTCCGGTCCAGGTGTCTCAGTGTTGAAGCTGCACTGTTATTTAAGGTTTTGGGAGTACTGGTTAGGGCTGAATTTAAATGGGAGGACAAATGTGCCGCTACAATTCAGCGTGCACTAAAGTTACTTTTTCGGCTGGAATCATTGGTATCGAGCAGAAAACCTGATGTATTCTTACTAATATACAAGGCATTAGTGTTCAGGTGTGGTGCCCTCACTACAAGTAGGACAACGATAGACTCGAAAGCGTATAGCGTCTCACAACTCACATGTTGATGGTCAGCAAATAAAATAATTCGCGAAGTCTCTTGATCTTTTTCCTTACACTCAGTCGTTTAAAAGGTGACTAAATTGAAACCTTCAATATCTCGGAGAGACAAACAAGACATGATTTCCCGCACAGTAACATTTGAACCATTTAGGCTACAGCAGAGTTTCGGTAATCAAAAGTCTGTTGGCAAAATGCCATCCGCCATATTATTGGAGAGGTGCCACATGGAATAGTCCTTATTCAACAAGCAATGTCTTCAGCACCCCATGAGTACGTATAAGCCGAAATGTTTGCCACGAAAAGTACTCCCTTGGCTGAACCAAGGGAAGTGGTGGAGAGTACCGCAAAATGCATTCATTACTATTTGTCAGATGCTCATATTTGGACAATGACTACAGGAAGGTCGCAAACCCATGAAGATAACGGAATCTATAATTTCATGCTTGCTAGCAGATATTGAAACTCTGAAATCCGAGGTTTAAACCTCACACTCAATCGCTGGCCACAATCACGCACCCCACTCCACCAACGTTCCTCTAGCCATAAGTGTTTCTCTAATTGCCAGATCCACCGAAAATACGGTAATGATGCGCGTCGTTACATTAAGACGTCGCAAGAGGGAACCTTTTATGCCACTTTCGACGACGACGAGGGATATCCGAACTCGGTTCGTTCTTTATCCGCATAACCGGCGTTACTATACCACTGGAACACCACATTATCTCATTTGGACCCCGGTGTACAGACGACCGAGGCGATTACCGCCAAAATAGTTGCAGATTACGCGTAATGAGTTTTTACGCACACGAAAATTACGCATTATAACTTCTTCTAGCATATAGCCATGAAAAAGATCCCGATAGATTGACGTCCATGTTACGATTACCGTAGGCTAAACAAGGCGACGGTACCTGATAGGTACCCAGTTTCACATATTCAGGACTTAACAGCCAGTATCCGCCAAGGTATCATTTTCAGTAAGGTGGATTTTGTTCTAACGTACAACCAAATCTCTTTGCCCAATGTGGAAATCCCGAAGACGGCCGTTACCACGAATTTCGGAATCATCCAGTTTGTGCGTATGCCTTCCGGCGTACGTAGTGCGACTGAAAACCTCCGGATTATTTACAGATCAGAATTGCAATGGCCTCTATTTCCCTCACGTATAAATCGATTATGTCCTGGTAGCTACATGTCCTGGTTGCTGCGCTGGTTGATCTTCTTACGAACATCGAGACGTCCTGTTTTCAACCAGGGTATGTCAGCGTTGATTACAGTTTTGCACTCGTGAAACTTACGTAGCAAGTAAGAATTCAAAAGAACAGTTTCCATATCCTTCTCACTGTTCAGTGTTATTTTAGCTAAATGGGCTCTACTTCAAATGTGAGGATCTTTAATGGTCTAAACAAACGTATGATGTATGAAAGCACAAGCCTGAACCAGACAAAGTGCCGTACAGTCAGAGACTGCACGTGGGCTAAGATACTGTCAGGTTGCCCAGGCCTAGACAGATATGAGGGAGGACGTGTAACTGCTGTAGATCTGATGGTTTTCGTATTCATTAACGTTGTGCCTCTGTTTAACCACAAAAACTGTCTCACTGGATTCCTGTATGTTGGTACAAATTACATTGGGATTGTTTGCGGTCTTTTGCGCTGTCACCTTTAGAATTGAACATGGTTGACTAATCTTAACCTTTAGTTAGCCGACGGCTTTGAATTTATGATTTTTATGCCGGAGATGTTTAGGTTAAGTATGCTGTTGATAGTCGCTTTTATGATGTTTAGTCTTTATAGACAGAGCGCTATGCAAGACTCTCCGGCATATTTAAAACCGTTGATCGATCGCGTGGAATAGACTGCGGATATGTGTGTTTCATTTGCTTAGCAATTTAAACTATGTTTTCCGACTTTTCGGTAGCTGTACCGGCAAACCCACAGTTCTGAGATATGACCAGATTTTCTAATACTGCCTTCAACGTTTGTATGCTGAGCTCTAAGCTTATCATTCGATCATTTAGTTTGTATCGCTTGATAGTTGTTAGAGCTTGTAAATCCTCTTTTAGGTTCATTTGACAATATTTAGAATGTAGAATACACCAGAAATGTGTTCATGATTTAGGACAATGATTTGCCAAATTTCGCGTGACAAGTGTGTGAGTAGTTTCGATACGTAACAGATTTGACCTTACCACTAACCACTTCTTCACAAACCATGAATATTTTGCGAACAGCAGATTATTTCATTTTAACGGGGTCAACCAAATGTACAAATAAAACGGTTTATTAATCAACACAGACTTGGGTAGTTTCTGTGGTATTGTGCTGAGCTGATACCAAGTGACGAGGTCAAAGTATATTTCGTTACCCGATTTAGCCGCGAGTTGTCAGTCTCCCGTGAAAATGTTGGTATGATATTGATTGCGTGTTGTGTATTCTTTCGAAAAGTTCCCAGGAGTGCTCTGCACTTATGGGTAAATATAACTGTAGAAACTCATTGTATCGACTAAAGTCGTTGGTTAACGCGTAGACCACCCGTTTCTTAGTCCGACAATTCAAAACAATGATTCGAGTTTACAACGGTTCTATTAACAAGATAAATAGACAATACCAATGGACAAACCTCAACTGTACCGGGTTGTACAAATGATGTGAGCCAAAAATGCTCAAATGTTCCAAATGACAACAATAAATTCAGCCAATGCTGACAAGATAGACTGCCAAATTATAAATGCAAAGGGATAAAATTACCGTCGAAAATGTCTATCAAATACTAGATACCCAAATTGGTGTCAAATTCCAAGTGCCCAAAATGGCAACCAAATTCAACAACAATGTCCGACAATTGCATAACAATGAATTAAAACAAAAGGTTCAACAAATATGTGAAAAGAAGATTTTCAATAAGACAATTACAGAAAGCAAGGTTTAACATCTTAGTTATAAAGAAATAATAAACAAAACCAAATTCAAGTCACAGAAATCTTTATTTTATAAAAGTCCGAAATAGAAAGGAAAAAGAAGAATTTCAAAGCTATATGACACTTAACATGTCTTTTACACTCATAAGCGAATTAATAGACGATCGAACAGCCCAAAATCTACCGGCGCTGCACAAAAAGAACGACAAAATTTAGATGGATATCTGTTGTATGAGCAAAAAAAGTAACATAAATTTCTGAAAATAAAGCTGATATGACGTAAAGTATGAAAGTTATATCTAAAAGTGTCGGAACTCAAAATAATATAGTCGCACGTCAGGTCAATGTCATTTAGATAAGTGGTGGTATTGGTGATATCTACGTAAGATCAACTGCAACAAATTGTTAAGTCACAAAACTTTTTGTTGAATTATTCATTTGTACCATATACTATCAGTTAATATGATTTTTGCTGTTATGAGTTCTTCCAATAAATGTATATTTCGCAATTTTGCCTTTAGTTCACCTGAATCGTAACATTGTTTAAAACTTGAAATGTGGAAAGATTAACATTCACAGTTTAATCGTGTTGTCAGCATGTTACTACCGTCATTCGACGAGGAGCTTGCTGATTTAATATCAAATCGCCTTGCTGATAATCCGTAAGGTGCACTGAGACCTGCCATCATTTGACGTACATTGCCCATCAATAGCAAAACCAACAGATTGTTTTGTTTGATGTGGAAACAGTTGATCATACACCAACCAAACACCTGCCACCCATGCTCCAGTTAGAAGGAGACAAAACGGTATATGATAAAATAATCCGCGATTTATAGCATCAGAATCTGACTACAAACGTCCGCAAAGTTTTAGCCGTAATAGACTAAAATACCAGTCTTTATCACAGCTGGAATGGCAGTCTATCTTTAGGCTATCTCACACATTTCCATATTACAACACCTTGAAAATAAGATTAAATAAACAAACGAATAAATAAATAAATAGATAAATAAATAATTTCACCCTTGAATATCCAAGGCAAGTCAAGCATGATAAATAATTACGGAAATTCTTCTATAATCAATGGGTATGTAGTAATTAAATAATCGAATTATGTCAAACCTGTACTACACCCAGGAGTAGCAATCATAATAAGCAACTGATCATGAAGTATATTCGAATATTGCCCAATTTATTAATTAATGACGTATTATAAAATGTATATGAATAAATAGTCATTGGTGTCCCGTTGTGCATTTATCACATCCACCGCAGTTTGCGTAAGATCCTGGGTTTTATAATCCTCGGCCGGCTTGTCCATCAAACTTTTTGATCTTTTTAACACTCTTCACGGTTCAGCATCTCTGGAGGTATCTAGGATAGTAATGTTATGGTTGTTAATGCAAACAGATTTGGAACATTACTGACCTGTATCTATGTAGGTAAATGGATCCACGAGGCGGCGATGCATTGAGCCATCATCAAGGTTCATTATTTTTAACATGCATTTACCAATATTGCGAAGCACGATACCACAACTCGGTCAGGATTCATAGCCACGATAAAATAAAAAGTCTAGCTGATTATAGACTCGGCAGACTAAATTTTGGGGATCTGGATTTGCTAACCTAGCTGGAGTTTTTCCGGTGGTTTTATTCGTACAATTCCGATATTGCAAAAAGAAATCATCAAATGTATTTGGTGTACAGGATGTATGTGGCGACTATTCAAATAACGATCAATAATCTTCAATCATTCATCATCATTCATCCAATAATAATCAATAATACTGTTATTCAAGTTCTCGTTGTCAAACCTACATTAATCAATACATAGTGTGTAATTCAAGTGAGCGTGGTTTGTTCTCGATTCCATTCTTGGGTTGGTTATATCATTCAATTAAATACAATACAATTCATTAGATTTGGCGTCGCGAGCAGCAATTCTTCATGGCCAATTTAATTTTGGAACCTCTCGACATAAATGCGATGCTCGAGAAATTGAAAACTATTTTGAAAGGTTCAAAATTTGGTGGATGACAAGGCCGAAAGCTAAAAATAATAAAAAGTCTGTTCACTTTCTAAACGCAGTCTGAAAATCTGCTATACGTAAATCAATAATTTAGCCTACCTGGATTCTCCTATTTCTCTTCCATACGAAACGCCTAAGGTGCATTTAGTGCAACATGTGAAGCATGTAAATTTCGAAGCAACAGAACGTGCAAAATTTCATTAAATGTTGCGTCAGCCCAATCAAGGTATTCGCGATTTTATTCTACAATTGTCAATTTAGGCAGCGAAATGCGACTGCGGTGACTTGCTAGAAATGCAATTGAAAGATCGCCTAATCGCTGGAATAAATGACAGTGTTTTGCAAAATGAGCTTTTGAAACTTTTCAAATCTTCTTTTGAAGATGTTAGAGCTCATCGTGAACAGTATCACGATGATCGTGTGGTAATGACAGATTTGTCGCTAGCAGAAAGTTCTGTCATGTTGAATACACATAAACGTGAAATAGCGAAGAATGCTATAGCAGGTCAACAGCTCAAATATCATCTGAATTATCGTCGCTTTGGTGATATCAATTCCAAATCAATCAAAATCAGGAAATGTGCGTGATGCAGCAGACCGCACTCACACAACACTTGCCGATTCCGTCAAGCCAGATGTCACAAGTGCGGGAAAACTGGTTATTTTCAATCAGTTTGTCGAACTCCTAAACGTATTAGACGGATTCGAAAAACGCTCAGGTTAGCGATGTTAATGATGAATTTAAATCATTATCTTCAACCGTGAGATATGGCAATTCTAGCCATAATCGTAAAACCATCTTTTGTGTTTCTAGTGGCGCATCCTAAGATTTTATTCTGGATACAGGTAGCGTTGAATCGCTCATTATCCAGAGAGATCTAGAACAGTTTTCTCATAATGCGAAAATCCAACCTACTAGCCTCACAATTAAAGGCATTACTTTACATTCTATTCCTGTCGTTGGATCGTGATTTGATCTCCATCGGAAATGAAACTAATACTGCTGCCTGTAGATTCATTTTTATCAAAACTGATCCATCTATTCTCGGTCTGAAAGCAATGCACGCTCTATAAATCAGTCTATCTCTCTTGGCATCGTATGAAAACACTTTAGAGTTGAAGAATCTCATAATTAAATGTTCGCAAGTAACTGGTGGAATGCGAATTCCTCCAATTTCTCTTAACGTTGAAGGAAACCCTGTGCTTCTCAAACGCCGCCTCATTCTATATGGACTCCGAAAACCTGTCGAAAAAGCCAAGTCTCTAATGGAGAAAAACGATTATGATACATTAACTATACCGCTTGGCGAAAAACTAAGCCTTGAGTTTCATATATCCTATCATAGTATGAAGAACACTGCGTTGCTCTGATTTTCCAAACTGCATCTGAAAAGACAGTTCGACCGATTTCTAACACTGCCATTGCTTGTGCTAAAGCTCTTTTGTTTGATGATGAAAATTTGACTTCCTTATCAACCGACTAATGCGCTACTCCTCTTAGCACGTGCTTATCCGCCGGTATCATTGATTCGAACGGAAAATCCTATGATTGAAGCAAAACGTAAACCGCTCCGTGTAGATCAGAACGTTTGTTGAACGAGCCGTACCGGGATTATAAAAAACCAGGATCATTCGCAAACTGCGGTGGATGTGGTGACTGTTCAAATAACGATCAATAATATTAAATCTTCCATCATCATTCATCCAATAATGATAATACTGTTATTCAAGTTCTCGTTGTCAAACCTACATTAATCAATACATACTGTGAAATTCGAGTGAGCGTGGTTTGTTCTCACTTCCATTCCTGGGTTGGTTATTTTATTCAATTCGATACAATACAATTCATTACAATGTAATAGCTCGCTTTAAGGTACCCAGAAAACTTTCAGCTAATTCATTTGATTGTGGATTATGAGGTGTAGTGGATAAGTGTCAACAACCCTAGGAATGTAACAATTGTGTAACACTTACAGTCGAACAATGACTGCCATTATCACTAAAGACAGCAATATGTACTTCTTCGCGGCTGAATAATTTCCGCAGATTAAGCATAGTAAAACTAGAATTTGGTTTCTGCGTGAAAAACTTGAGTTCAATTTAAATAAAAATCAATCACAACCAATGCATAGTACTTGTTTAAAAATGGTCCACAATAATCTACTGCAAAGCTGCCAAGCTTCACATGCCAATGGCCATGCTGTCCAGTTGAAAGGTTGTCGGATATTTTTATGCTGAGAAGCGTTACAAGAAATAGCAGTTCTACGTGTGTCTGCACCTATTTCACTCCAACAGCATTAACTTCTGACTAGAGACTTCATTATTTATATTCCAAGATGTCCAGTATGCAAATTAATCAGTACAAATTTATGCATAAAACCGGGAGTCGACAAGAGTTCATCACGTCTGGTAGATATGATGAAAATGTTCTCTGAATTTGTGAATCCCATCCCTTTTTCAAAGCAGTAAAATAGCACAAACCTTTGATGTCACGAATTGAAAGATGTCAACTGACAGGAAGTGTTTGCACCAAAAGATAATCAAATGTATCATCGGGTTTCGCATATGGTAGTGATTGACGCGACGCGTAATCTGCATGCTGAATGTGTTTAGAACTTCGATGTTTAATAGCATAATCATTTGCACTGTGTTATACTCAATCTTTGAACAATTGCATCAGAACTTTTCGAAATAAATTTACTAGAATCGCACATGAATTTTGTTGGCTTCATGGTCAGTAACATTGGTTAAACGGTGATCAAACAGGAACTGGTGTGAACGTTGAATGGATTATTATGCAGCTAAATCGTCACGGTGTGTTTGTGCAAAACCCTTTTCACCAGTAGTCAACCTGCAAAAAAAGCAAATTACTGAATGCCCATTTTGCTCGAAAACAGCACCTATACTCTCAGGGGATGCACCAGTAAATACGAAGAAATGAATTCTGGGATTGAATAGACGAAAAACTGGATAAGGATAGTATGCTGCGTAAACAATGTTCATGTTCATCAGTGCATACAAATGTTTCTTTTGATTGAAGTGAAAAAATGGTGAAACTTCTGGACTGAAATTTGAAATAAACCTCGAATAGTACCGCAATGCGCCGTTGAGAGATTTCAATTGAGTCACGTTCTTTGGAGACTCAACATCGGTCAGTGGGAGTAAACGATTAGGATTTGGTTTATATACATTCCCATGAATAGTACATCCGAGGCATTTAAAATTTGAAAGAGCAAACAAAGACTTTTACGGATTAACATCAACATTTTTAGAAATAAATCTACAATTTGTTCCAATGAACGTTCATCATAAAGGGATCGCGTTGGCGCATTCACAATAACATCATACGGACAAAGAGCTATTGAGTAGCCCTAATTCAGGGAGTCCGGACTCATGTAATAGTGCTCGTCTGTTCTGTACAAACGCTTGTAACATTAGAAATGAATGGGCTGAAATCCTCTATAGGGTTGATGACACCTAATTCAAATTTTGTACCACGAAAATATGGTTGTCTCACGATGACCATGAACCGGATGAATTAGATGACAGGTTAAGCACCATAAGAGCCGATTGACCTCCTGGTAAGCTGGCTAGGGTCATTTCTATTTATTAACCTCGCTATTCCTTTAGGAAAACTTTTTCTTCTTCAATGACGAACGTGTAGATATTGTCTGACTTACTCCCGCCTGGTTGCACGCGGATAATGGTGAGCTGCGTCTACGGTTGTCCCAATACTAATTTGATGGAGATGCACTTTTACAGGTTCAACTTTCGTCTATTTTATATTAACTCCATGTTTTGTAATCCTTGGTGTTTTTAATCACCTTGAGATCAACCACGAGTACCAAATCGCTTTCGCATCCATCATCGCGACGAATGTTTCGGACTGGCCAAACTCCCATGCACTTCACTAACACGTAAACGAACCCACCCATCTAACTTAGACATAGTTCTTTTAACTGCTGAATACGGTATGAAAATTTTTGTTTTCCTGCCACCGTTAGGAAAGAGCGAGAATGTAGTGTTAGCCTGTGCTTTAATATTATCCGCTGGTAAAACCCAGTTAAGCTATCTCGATGCTTTTATATGATCCATCTTGCTGCCCTAATACAGGCAGCAGCGCTACTCCCATGGAAATACATTGGCCATTCGGATGAAATGTGGACGCAGATTGAGAGTAACACCCTCCAACTTCAAAATCGATTTGCTACTCCAGTACCCGTTCGCGAATAGAGTAAACCTCAATGGTGGTTCTCTTCAGTCTTTCGTAATCAACGACTTTAGAAGAAACAAGGCCGGTAGATTGTAATTGGAAAGTCATGTAAAATCCACACTATTTCTAAAAAAATTATTTGTTATCAGATATGCGGCAAATGCTTAATCGACAAGCTGTTCAAATCTTCCAGATGAAATTGACCCCGGGCTAATATGCCGGAAATTGCATACTATATATTTCTATTTAGACTGAAGTTTAGATATAAAAACATATTGTTTTTCATTCTAGTGGAGGTGATTCTGATATGATGTAAAATAATAATAATAATATATTCTTTGTTAACCAAGGCATGCCATAAAGTATCAGTTTATCGATATATATAGGTAAATAAATTGAATTTGAAAAATCACGGGGATTTTCTAATAATTTTGGTGTTCAAAGATAAAAATCCTATTTATTAATAATAATATATATTATTGGGCATCCAAGGCATGCAATACATGATCAGTTCATCAAAATTTGAACAGCAAAAGAAAATAGAACAGTGCAAGTGACAGAATTGAGCGGGATTTTTAAACATTTTTTCCGTGTAATAATGAAAATGAATATACAGTAGGTAAGAAAAAATTCTCAATGTCTAATAACAATAAAATTTCATTCTAATTATGTCAAGATTTACGAATGGCAAGGATGCAAGAAACAAATGGAGAACAGAAATGAAAGGTAATTATGGAAAGGTGGTGAGAATTGTAATGAAGTTGTCATAAAAAATTGATAAATAAATTATATATGCATAAATTCATGTTTTCACGGAAAGGCTGGTTGAAAAGATTAAAAAGGGAACATAAATCCATCGGAATAAGAAAATCTGAGAAATTGTGGGGGATGACAGCGGGTGTTGTTAATATGTAGTGGATAAATGCAAGAAATATAACAGGAAAATGTTATAGTAAAATTGGACAAAGGAACGAACTCATGGAGAGTTAAAATTCAATGTCCAATGCAAATTTCCACACACAAAAATATTCCAGCTCCGAACTCGCGTTGATCAGCGATTAGAATTGGCGAAGCTAAAAAATGTGACGAAAGTCAATTTTGCTGTTAACCGTCGTGATTCGCAAACACGCAATAACGCAGCACCACGAAAATCAAGCAGAAGAGGAACGCGCGCGGAAAAAGTATATTATGGAATAATGTTTGATTAAAACAAACATTGATGGAAATGGAAGTACAATTAAAAAGAAAGTGAAATTACAAGTTGCTACAGAACTCCCCCCTAGAGCGTGAGTCGACTGATGAACGCTCGATACATCGTTTATGGCATGTATTCAACCAGTCTTGCGGGGAACCTCACTTTGCGGCCGGTACGTGTTTGACGAGATGGAGGAGTAGACAGGATGGGTGAGGGTCGATTGGATGTAACGTCACTGGTCGTCATAGGCTGTGTGGGTGGATTTGAAGTGGTAGCTTCTTGTGATGACTTTCGTTCAACGTAAGCGGGTTTGAAGCGATCGATGCTAGCTTTGTCTTTATTACCGTTGCGTAGCTGAAAGCGTTGCTTTGGTCTTGAGCGGTAAGGTGCTGGTTCAGCTTCGCCGGTAGTGCAATTGTCAAGTACCCTTTTGCCAGTCTTTCTCAATGTGGAGCCAAATTCGCGTTTTTCTGCTTCCAGCTTTTTAGGCGGTAGTCTGCGAGCTTTAGCAACATTTCGAGGCCCTTTAGTGACGGTGTGATTATGAACATCGTGGGTGGGTTGCTCCGTGTATAGTACTGGGCGTGTTAGGGTCGGGAAATCGCTGTAAGTGGCATTGTTCGGGAAGAAAATTCGAAGACCAGGTGAGGTGATTGAACATAATTTACCGGACACGTTTAGTGACGTGGTATTGTCGTGTAGCCGTCGGTGCAGGAGATCGACTACGAGACCGTATTTCGTCAGAAATTCGATACCGATGATAGGCTTCTGAACATCGGCTATCAAGAAGACGAAAGGGAATTCACGTCTAAGTCCGAGATCGAGTTTTAAAAATTTTTCACCGTAAGTCGAGATCTTCGAATTGTTAGCCGCCTGCAATGTGATGCCTGAAGGACGGAGGTCGCGTTTTTCGTAACTGCGCGGTATAACGCTTACCTCGGCACCGGTGTCTACGAGAAAATTGAGCTTAGAAGATGCGTCGTAGACGTATAAGTGGCGACTAGTTAGTTTGCCAGGAACGATCGTCGTCATAACTGACTTGCCACGTGGTTTTTCAACACGGTGGCTGTCAGCGTTAGGATGTTTACACCCGGGGCGACAATTGCGCGCGGCGTTTTCGAAACGACGGTGATATTAACAGAACCAGTTGGTATCGCGAGGGCGAGAGTGGCTTCTTTTTCCAGATGGACTCCGTGGTGTAGCTCTAGACGTTTTGGGTCGTTCCATGTTGGGAATGATAAGCTGTAAGGATGCAAGCTCCTTAGTTAGCATGGATACGGTGGCTTCAAGAGTTGAGAGGTTACCACCTTCTGAAACTTGGTTGATGCTGGTTCTGTCGATGCGTTCGTGAATTTTATCTGCTAGTTCGGTCAATGTGTCGTGGCAAACTTTGTCGACCGACACGGTAAGGATGGCGGTGCTGCTGTGTGGCAGGCAGTTCAGCCAAAGTTGCTGTACGACTGAATCGTCTAACTTTGTGTTGCCCACCAGGGAACGCATGTGACGTAACAGCTGTGAAGGGGTTCTGTCGCCTAGTTCTACACCAGCCAGCAGTTGTTTTAGCCTGGCTTCGTCAGAGGCCATAGTACGCTTGAGCACAGCAGCCTTCAGTGTGTCGTAAGGCGAAATGGAGGGCATGGGGTCAAAAACGTCTAATACTTCTTTCGCGATGTAGGACGGTAATTGTGATTGCACGAAAGAACACATGACCTCTTTTTTCGTGATCCGTCTGAAACGAAACACCCTCTATTTGGATGAACCACACGTGCGGGTTTGCAGGTTCAAATGCTGGCGTGTTACAGCTGATAACGTTCATTTGCGATTCGTTAGGTTCAGACGACATTACAGCAAAATTAGGAAAATAACGGGAGTTCTGAGCGAAAAGTGGAATACGGGCTCAACAATTATGTAGTGGATAAATGCAAGAAATATAACAGGAAAATGTTATACTAAAAATGGACAAAGGAACGAACTCACGGAGAGTAGAAATTCAATGTCCAATGCAAATATCCACACACAAAAATATTCCAGCTCCGAACTCGCGTTGATCAGCAATTAGAATTGGCGAAGCTGATAAATGTGACGAAAGTCAATTTTGCTGTTAACCGTCGTGATTCGCAAACACGCAATAACGCAGCACCACGAAAATCAAGCAGAAAAGGAACGCACGCGGAAAATGTATATTATGAAATAATGTTTAATTAAAACAAACATTGATGGAAATGGAAGTACAATTAAAAAGAAAGTGAAATTACAAGTTGCTACAAATAGCATGGAAGTAGGGTACGCTATGTGCTCCAATACTCACGAAGAATGGTGTACGAATCGAACCAAAATTTGTTCACCAGCCGGATTTTGGTTATCTGCAAGAAAGTAAATCGCATACGGAACAAATCTCGGGCGGATATATTTCGAGCCAGTTACAGTGATGGTTCGTTATTCGGAGACACTGGAATATAATGAAAGATTTTCTCTTAAACAGCACGGTGAGAGGTCATCAAAGTAAAATAGTACATCATTTAAAAAATAAGAATGTACATTGAAAAACATAATGTTTTTCAGTTTTTTACGTTTTTTGGTGGATTTTATTATTTTGCAGGTGTTTGATAAAAATGTGACATTTCTAGGCCTCATACAAAATGAAAGACAGTTATATATATAATGGTGTATAGAAAATGTCATCGAAGGCCATGCTGAGATTAATTAGTGTAAAAGCATTTCTAGGGTCCGGTAAACTGACACTTGAATGGCCAATTATCCAGAGAATATTATCAGAACTCATGATATAATAATATATACAGAAAGATGTGGCATTATGAACTTGGGATCTCATGAGTGTAAAGAATGTCTAAAGAAGAGTTTATGTTAAGGATTTGGGATAGTGAGTGAACCGTGAGAGTTCCTACAAGCGTTTCAAATTTTCCTGTAGATGTGCACATACGGAAATGTAGCGGAAGAGAATTCCAAAGTTGTGAATATCTTATTAAGAAGAAGTTACGTATAACTTTAGCACGAGACAAATGGAGATTCAATAGCCTTGTTCGATTGCGCAAATCATATTGAATATAATCGCGAAAGCGCATGCCAGACTGAAGCTTAACTCGCTGCTGGGTAATGATTCGGAAAAACAGAATGCAGATTCAGACGAATTCTGCGTAGCCATAGTGGTTCGGCACTCAGCAAATTACACCTTTCAAGATAAGGCAAAGGGTAAAAATTGCCTAAAGTTATTTTGGTGAAAGTACGTTGAAGTCTCTCTAAGCGAAAACAATCACGCCTCCCCATGTGGGAATATATGATATTACAATAATTAAGAATTGGCAGGACCTTCATTTTATATAGTGCAATTTTACATTCGCGTAAGAGGAATTTATGGTTAATTAAGCCAAAGTGTTGTCGTGGTCTCGTGAGATGTCTTGCTTGCTCATTAATGTTGAGAGAAGAGGAATACCTAAATCTGCGGTCCCTAACTTCTGCAGAAGGACTTATGGTTGAGCCAATTAATGTAAGTGTGTCACAGGGGATTAAGCAGCGTAATCCTATATCCTATTTCTGACATTTAGTTTGAGCCATTGACTTGCAACAATCTCTGGATTTTTCAAAATATCGTACAATGTTCCGATTCCTGAGTCGACTGAATACTCACAACGTTCGACTAAAACGTTTGGCACGAGCACTTCAGAGTAATAAATTTCGAGAGCATTTGTAGTTTCCAATGCGGTCTCGGTGAGTTTTCCACCATTCTGGACGGCGAAAATCCCTGGTTTGAATTTAGCTTTCGCGTTCATGATTTTGTATAGTAACTTGGCGTTGCGTTCCATTTTTGAAAGCAGCAACAATTGGTGCGTTTTCTTATACGCTCGAATAAGTGGAGCCACTTTGTTGCATAACATGCGGAAATGTTACCAAGACGTAGAAGTATTGTTGGTTTTATGCTTCATTCACGCTGCTTCAGCGCTATGCACGTTTTGTGGATCGGATCTTTTAGGAACGATCTGCAAGTTCTCGTCTATCTTCGATCTCAGAAAATCTTAAAGTTCGTTCCATTGAGAGTCAGGGCTTACGTTGCCCATCTGTCAATGCTGAATCTGCACGACCGATTTAGTGAGAGCCAATTTATCTACCCGGCGAACCACCCCATTCCGAGCAAGTGATTGATTAGTACTGCAAACATACTTGAACATAAGCACGGAATGGTCACTGAGACACAACGGAGCATAGGAATCCGATTGCTTCGACAGACTGTTCTTCAGATGTTAACACAAAATCCGAAACGGATGGACGAACAGATCCTGTTCTACGAGTGCATTCGTGAACATATTTGTATAAAGGGACCAAATCTAGTACCTCTCGAAATCGGTATTCTAGAGTTTGTGGGGAGTGAACGTTCCTGAGATAAAGGGTAGGCAGGTTAAAATCACCCATAATAAGTATTGTTACTTGCTGAGTGCGAGGCAAGCGCTGAAGCACTTGAATAAACCTTTTGTTGTACGACTACGTAGATGAAAGAGTCCAGCAGACCACACCAGTCATGCGAACTTTACCAGACATCAGCGTAAAAGTACACCAAGTTGTATGTCGAGGGTGACGTCTGTGTTGTCCATTAGACGGCACCGGAGACGAATATGATAATAAAAGCAACACAGCCACCAATACTCTCTCGATCGTTTCTTATCAAATACATATTTGGAATGAATATATCCGTTTCCATAATAGCGATAATGTCCAGTGAGTAGTGCGAGCATATTTCAATTAACTCTGCCCATTTGTTCGAAAGTCTTTGCGCATTTGTATATAAACATCTGACAAAGTTTGCAGTGTTCAAATCAAGTTTTCTGGAGAGTCTTGCTTATCTGGAGCTTAGCCGGCTGAAACATTGAGCAAGTGTGCCCTAGGTTCGTTGCTTGGAATCAACGGAAAAGAAAGATACATGGATTGTGTACATCATGATAGAATTTATGGGAATCAAACAAAGTTAATAATAGATGGAGAATAAATGTTTTGTGATTCTTGTATTTTTCGATTGCCTTTCGACAAATATCTCTACAGCATAGCTGGATGTAGAAAAATCAGAAAGAGTTGGATTTGTTGAAATGACTTTGTGGTGGTCAGTTAATAGCAGCATTTCACAAAAACAAAATCCTGGATGTTCTGTTTGGTCAGTAGATTAAGACAGCCCTCTACTACCCTTTCCGAATGATGAGTGATTTTCTGAAGATGCAAATCCTCTGCGCAATATGAAAGAGCAGATTTTTCTAGGCTTAATTCTGTTAAAGCTAGCAGAAATCCGATGATATTTATTTCATTATGTACCGGGGATTGTCAGTATTTTTTAGAATACTCGTCAATGCTCGGAACTCAAACTACTAAAATAAAATATAACTGTAAGAATGCGTATAACTTTTAACAACCATAATGTTTAGAGGTCCTGGTATTACACAGGGTAGAGCTAATATTCCAATGGTTGTCAGAGCCAGGGTGGCAGTGATGATAAGTTCCCACTGTCTATAAAATACTTTCATATGGCGTGCGTCTCAAATAGCCTCTGACAACCAAGTCCGGAGAAGGGGCAAGGGCGAGTGAAAGGCGCCTGAAAAGCAGTTTTCGGGCAGATGGAGCACGTTAGCACGTTTAAGGGAAGGAAAACCCTGATTTTAAAACCTCACTGTCTTGCGGAATACCCGATCGCGGGAAAGGCTTCGGGAGACTAGCCTGAGAAAATTCTGTAGCAGTGTCTCTTAGACGGTTGGTTGGTGCATACCACATTTCAATTCAATTCAATTCAATTTTACTGGTCTAGAGAGCATATAGCTTGACAAAAACCACAGAATAATATGGGAATTACGAATAACATGGGTAGAAAAAACGGGATTTGTTTGCTTACTGAGAAGTTCAGGAATCAAGTAAAAATCTATTGGAAAGAAACTGGTTTGAAAGTCCAAAGCTTTTATGGTGTAAAATATATGGGTTCAAAGTTTGGATTGGTCAACATGAAATTGTCCAAATTCGATTTGAATATATACAAGTTGGGTGAATGTGCAACATTACAGGATAAGGAGTTCCAGGTAAAGCATACACGTATAGAATAAAAATACCTTCGACAGTTTAGTCTCGAGTCGGGAATAAGTACTGTATAGTCGTGACTCCGGCTAGTTCTGTGTGGTAGTCGCGTGAATAGTTGGTTCAGGGGATGGTTGGGGGTATGCAGTATATTGAACATAAGTATCAAATCACCTCTAAGACGGCGGTAGCGAAAGTCGAATAGCTTGAGACTTGCAATACGATCATCGTATTGTTTGTGCTTTCAACCGCGTATGATCTTGCTGGTCCGATGATATATTCTCTGCAAGAGGCTGATGTCCTTCTGTAGCCAGGGTTCCAAAGGTTGTCATAGCCGGGGGTGGCAGTGGGGATAAGCTCCACTGTTTATAAAATGCTCCCATATGGCATGCGTCTCAAATAGCCTCTGACAACCAAGTCCAGCTTCTGGCCTGCACGAGTGGCTCTCACAGCCCGGCGGAACTGCTTCTACCAACAGGAGAAGGGGCGAGGGCGAGTGACTGGCGCCTGAAAACCAGTTTGCTTCGGGCAGATGTAGCTCGTTAGCCTGGGAGGGCATTTCATCTAAGGGAAGGAAAACCCTGATTTTAAACCTCCGCTGCCTTGTGGGATACCCGATCGCGGGAAAGGCTTCGGGAGAAAACCCTGAGGAAAAACCTGGAACAGAGTCTGGTAGACCACCTCTTTCTGGCAACTCCCTGCTGCCTTGCAGGTCGCACTTGGTTGTGCAAAGGCTAGAGAAGCTGACTCGAACAAACGCCGAGTGGTGCTGGGGACGCCGCTTTGTACCCAAATTCCCAAGAATCTTCATTAAAGCCGACTCTTTTTCCAGGAGGAGATAGTCACACAAAGTAAGTGAAGTAAGTAAGTAGCCAGGTTGACCAAGCCTGAACCGCATACTCCATGGTTGGCCTCAAATACGTATTAATTATTCGATGAACGGTTTGCTTAGTGAAACTCCCGAACACGCGTTTTAGCATTAGCAGTACTCGTGACGTCTTTTCATAGACAGCTGTGACGTTATGTGACGGTTTCAAAGTGCTGCTCACCCACACACCCAAGTCCTTTTTCTTGTCAATGCTTTCAAGAATATGGGAACCAAGGGTGTAGGAGTACTCGAAATGTCTTCCAACAGTCAGTACCTTGCATTTTCTGAGATTGAAAGGTAGTTCATTTCTAAACGACCAGTCTTGTAAGGCATCGAGGTCCAGCTGAAGCTCTCTGCAATCCTCGGTTGTACGTACTTGTGTCCACAGCTTGATGTCATCCGCAAAAAACAAGATTTTGCAGCGAACAAGTTTAGGAAAATCGTTGACATACATCAGGAAAAGAAGTGGTCCAAGCACTGATCCCTGCGGCACCCTACTCGTTACTGTAATAGGTCGTGACAAAGCACCATCAACCCTTACTCGAATGACACGGTCGCGGAGATAATCCTCAAACAGGCTAGTAATGAACCCTTGATTCCACTAGCTCCATCTTTTGTATTACCAGACTGTGGTTGACTGGCAACTCCCTGCTGCCTTGCACTTGGTTGTGCAAAGGCTAGAGAAGCTGACTCGAGAAAAAGCTGAGTGGTTCTGGGAACGCCGCTTTGTACCCCAATTCCCAAGTCCTTTCTTTGAAGCCGACACATCCTCCAGGAGGAGATAGTCGCACAAAAGCAAAAGCATGATTCAAAAACGATATCCGGTATATCCAAAATGTAGACTGATTGACTTTCCACGGAGGTTACCAACTGACAAAACGACAACTTTGACAGGTTTATGTGCTCTTCAGTATTATACACCCGTAATAAATCCTGGACAGTCGATTGGCTTAACAGCGGCTAATTTTATTGTGCTAACTAAATTCGAATAAACCTTATTTTATATAACTTTTTAGTTACTCTTCTAGCTAATAATAGAGAAATGAACCCAATATATTTGATAAAAATTGTTTTTAAAAATAATATATTTAGTTTTAATACACTAATTATATAACATTCGGCGCCATTGTTTTTATTATTACTGCCTTATTCATGTCGGCGATGCTAGAACGTCGTTCTGTTTTGCGGTTGGCTGACGCCACAAGTAATAGATTTTCTTTTATTTTCATCGTTTATGCAGGTCTCGCTGAATTGGCACATCGAGAATATCAGGCCGGAGAGTATGAACGTGCTGAACAGCATTGCATGCAACTTTGGCATCAAGACCCTGAGAATACGTCTACGTTACTTCTGTTGAGCTCCATTCATTTTCAATGTCGGCGTATGGAGCGCTCGGCGTATTTCAGCCAACTGGCTATCAAGCAGAACCCGCTGATGGCAGAAGCTTACTCTAATTTGGGAAATGTTTTCAAAGAGCGTGGTCAATTGAAGGAAGCCATTGATAACTATCGTCATGCATTGAGCATCAAGCCTGACTTTATCGATGGATACATCAATTTAGCGGCAGCATTAGTTGCTGCTGGAGACATGGAATCGGCAGTGAACGCCTATAGTACTGCCCTCCAGTTCAATCCAGTCAGTTTCTTTGTTTGCGTTAACTTTTTTTTCAGGATTTGTATTGTGTCCGTAGTGACCTCGGCAACTTACTAAAGGCTCTTGGCCGATTAGATGAAGCCAAAGTAAGTATTTTTAAATAAAAAGCGCTGCGATCACCTGCTAATAACATTTGTAACGGCTGTCGCTGCCGCGCTGCTAGGTACTCAGATCAATGGTTGCAGTCCATTCGCCACCATCTCTAATTTTGTGAGACTTTTTCTTTCAAACAGCAATTCATATCAATTTTGGCAGTCGAATGAATCTGGTGAGCGCCTCGGTTGTCGGCTGGTTCAATGCTTATCGGATTTGTGAGTCCTCTAGAATGTTTTGCGCGGCTCATGAAAGGTATCTAGACACTGCGCAATCGTAATTTGTTTCGGTTGAAGCAGGTAGGATTTCTATTAGGTGTTTTGTTATCGCGCTTGCATGCAACGCAAATACATCAAGACAAATGTCTTGCGCGCTGCGCGTTATTTTTTGCGTGCTCAAATCGTTTTTGCTTTCTCCAGTCTTGCTACCTCAAAGCCATAGAAACATGCCCGACTTTCGCAGTTGCCTGGAGCAATCTTGGTTGCGTGTTCAATGCCCAGAATGAAATTTGGCTGGCCATCCATCATTTTGAAAAGGTTTGCGTTATATTTTGTATAGACATTAATTGCAGGCTGTAACTTTGGATCCAACTTTCCTGGACGCATATGTCAATCTCGGAAATGTCCTGAAAGAAGCTCGTATTTTTGATCGTGCCGTCGCAGCTTATATACGTGCACTAGCGCTCTCTCCCAACAATGCAGTAGTGCATGGAAATCTTGCTTGCGTGTACTACGAGCAAAATTTAATTGATTTAGCTATTGATACTTACAAACGTGCGATAGAGTTGCAACCAAACTTTCCTGATGCTTACTGCAACCTGGCTAACGCTTTGAAAGAAAAAGGGAAAGTTGGAGAGGCTGAAGAGTATTACAATACAGCTTTGCGACTTTGTCCTACTCACGCAGATTCCCTCAACAATCTCGCGAATATCAAGCGCGAACAAGGTAAAGCCGAGGAAGCCATACGTCTGTACGTGCGCGCTTTGGAGATTTATCCGGAGTTCGCAGTTGCCCATTCCAACCTCGCAAGCATGTTACAACTGCAAGGAAAATTACAAGAAGCGCTTCTTCATTACCGCGAAGCCATACGTATATCCCCAACATTTGCTGACGCATATTCAAATATGGGAAATACCCTCAAAGAACTTCAAGATGTTCAAGGCGCAATGCAATGCTATCAGCGTGCTATCCAAATCAATCCAGCATTCGCGGATGCCCATTCGAACCTAGCCAGCATATTGAAAGATAGTGGTAATCTTGCAGAAGCTATAACATCATATAAAACCGCATTGAAGTTAAAGCCTAATTTTCCCGATGCGTTCTGCAACCTTGCTCATTGCTTGCAAATTGTTTGTGATTGGTCTGACTACAAACACAGAATGAAAAAATTAGTTCTCATGGTCCAGGATCAATTAGAATCTAATCGCCTACCTTCTGTTCACCCTCATCACTCGATGCTTTATCCACTCTCACATGATCAAAGACGAAAAATCGCAGGAAAACATGCTTCGCTCTGCCTCGAAAAAGTTTCACTTTTGCATCACCCTCCATTTCGTTTTCCGAGAAAACTGAACCCCGGTCAACGTCTTAGAATCGGATACGTCAGTTCTGATTTTTGCAATCATCCAACAAGTCATCTTATGCAAAGCATTCCGGGATTTCATGACCGTACTAAAGTAGAAATTTTCTGCTATTCACTAGCTCCCGATGACGGAACCAATTTCAGAGCCAAAGTGGCAAACGAGGCCGAACATTTCGTTGATTTGAGTGGTATTCAGTGCCACGGCCGTGCTGCCGATAAAATCGCGAGCGATGGTATACACATTTTGTTGAACATGAACGGTTATACGAAGGGAGCGAGAAATGAAATATTTGCTTTGAAACCAGCTCCCATTCAAGCAATGTGGTTGGGCTACCCTGGTACTAGTGGTTCAACATTCATGGACTATATTATTACTGATTCGGTTACGTCACCCATGCATTTAAGCGCTCAATATTCGGAAAAGCTAGCTTACATGCCCAAAACGTTTTTCATTGGCGATCACTATCAAATGTTTCCGCATCTTCGGAATCGCGTCATCCTGGAAGGCGCAGAAGACGGCAATCAACGCCGCACTGTGGATAATTCTATTATTGTATGTGGATTAGATATCAAGCCACTGCTACAAGTGGCTTCTGTCCGCGAAGTGACTTACGGCGGTCATGTTGTTGAGACTAATGGCAATCAGAGAAAGGAGATCTGCCACTATGTCACCTTGACTGTCCTCACTTTACCAACGTTGCAGCCCATACACACTATGATTCGTACAAACAGTCCATCTTGTACGATTAATGGAGTGACCGTTCACAACGGATTAGTTACTCAACAAACGCAATCAAAAGCTGCCGCTGGTGAAGAGGTTCCTCGTGATTTAATCCTTACATCAAGGCAACATTACGGTCTACCGGAGGACGCTGTTGTATTTTGCAATTTTAACCAATTATACAAAATTGATCCATCTACGATGCGCATGTGGGTTGAAATATTGAAAAATGTTCCGAATTCTGTTCTGTGGTTATTGCGTTTTCCTGCTGCCGGCGAGGCTGGTGCATTAGCTGCTGCGGCGGAAATGGGACTGCAGCACGTTCAGCGCCGAATAATTTTCAGCAACGTAGCTCCTAAAGAGGAACATGTTCGGCGTGGACAGGTTTGTTCATATTCTAATTATTATCCCAGGTTGCCGATGTTTGTCTTGATACACCGTTATGCAATGGTCATACCACGGGGATGGATGTTCTCTGGGCGGGTTGTCCTGTTGTGACACTCCCACTTGAAACACTTGCAAGTCGAGTTGCCGCTAGCCAACTTCATACACTTGGATGCCCTGAGTTAGTAGCCTCCAGTCAAGAAGATTATATTCGCATTGCAACGAAGTTAGGAACAAATCGCGAATACCTTCAAGCGGTGCGAGCTAAAGTGAGATAAAAATTTTGATTAATTTTATTTATTAGGTTTGGAAGGCACGTGAGTCCTCGCAACTATTCAACTGTCGCGCGTACGCATCTGATTTGGAAGCGCTTTACACGCGCATGTGGCAGAAATATGAGTCCGGTTCACTGGATCACATTACGGATTGGTCTAACGGAAGCGAACGCGATGCTTCCTGATTTTTTGTCTACTAATTAATGTGTAAATATACTTGTTTTACTTCCATAACAACAATTGTTGCGTTTTCACGCATTAAGGTAATGGTACACAATTAGATGAATCACAACACGTTGCTTTTATGAAGACGTACACGTCTTGAATTATATAATTGCTACACTAAGGCTTGCAAGTGATTTTTCATTTAAGGACAGCTCTGGCCACAACAAACAGCTTGTTACTCCAAGCTGGTTTGCATGTGTAATTGTTATATGCTGTGTAGAATCGAAGGCAGCTTTGTGGTAGCATATGAAAGATTTAGTTCTAATTGATTCAATTACTCCCGGGTGATTTCAGAAGCTTAAATAAAGGTATATTGTAACCACATGGAAGTATACGGGTGATTTTAGAATCCGGAACGTGGTTTTCACCTGTCTGAGCCAGCCAAAAACATGGCGTATTAGCCTACGATATCATTGCTAATTGTAGTTAGCCTCCTTCGGTCGATATCGACCATGGATGTACATCACAATCGCATGAATTTTCATGTTCCACAGCTCTTTGATTGACTAAACAGTCCGATTCTGGAGGAACTATCCCTCCCGCAGCGCTTGTAACAATAGACAGGACTCGGTCTTTGGTTGTCAGTTGCACGCCGGCGGCGTGATCTGCATTCAGCAGCCAAGAGCTGTATCTGCCCTTCCCAGCTTGCGGACGACGCTATACACAATGCCTCCGATGTGAGTGGTCAACAGCAAGTTCTTACCAACTCGCGGGTCAATGTCAAAATCTTTCATATCTCTTTTCCAAACATCTTTTTACAGCAAGCGCGGTCTGCCCAATGGCCGACTTTATGATTTCAACGCACAATAGAGTAGATCTTTCGGAATACGGCCATTTTTCATTACAAGTCACCGCAGGCGGCGCTGTCGTAATAGGGTGAACATGCTTTGTAGACCAGATTTTGAAAGCACTTCAGCATTAGTCACTTTGTTCATCAACGATATTTTTAAGATACGGCGGATGCTCCCTAAATTGGAAAGCGTTCAGCCTCCGATTATTATTATTACGACAGCTCTAATTAGAAAAAAACTGGTTCAGGCTAAAATAATTTCACTGCTTTGTTTGATGACCACATTTGTCTAACGGATCCATCCGTTTATTTTCTATTTATGGTTTCGTGGCTGACATTTACATGTTACAAACCTTGTAACCTAATGTGGAAATGGACGGCTTTTGAAAACCACGGATAGCTGTGATGAGCCATAATACTAAATTTCCCTGTTGCATCAAAGTTTATGCAGACTTTCCCATAACATACGATCACGCTTTTGCAGTCACCAGGTGGTAATAGTTTGGCCATGAAACAGAAGAAATCTTATGGCAAATAGTTGCACGACCACGAGAGGATCACTTTTTGTGGTATGGTATGAAAGCACAAGCCTGATCCAGGCAAAGTGCCATACAGTCAGAGACTGCACGTGGGCTAAGATACTGTCAGGTTGCCCGGGCCTAGACAGATATGAGTGGAAGTAAATTGTGATTGACTCGATTAAAAGCAATGCATGAAAACACAAGCCTGATCCAAGCGAGGTGCCGTACAGTCAAAGGCTGCGCATGGGGTGAGAAACTGTCAGGCTGCCCTGACCTAGACAGATATGAGAAATGAAAATAGAAATGGCATTAAGACTCCTGCGTGTTTCCGCATTCAGCTTATTACCGGTGGCAAATCAATTCAGCACGACGTTAGTTGTACAGCACGTTTGTAGTAACAAACGTGAAAGCATCCAACTCTGCGAACATTCGTTCAATACGAAATCCGTGCTGCGACAGCGAAAATAATTTACGGGTTTCAAAGTGTGCGACCATACTTTCTGAGATTATACGCTCCATGACCTTCGCAATTACAGGCGGTAGTGCAACGGGGCGATAATCCCCAGCGTCAAATGGACAGCTACCTTTGAAGATACTGTTCAAAAACTAATGCAGATCGTACTGTCCCTAACTAGTGAGTGCAAATAAGACGGAACCGGTCGTAGAATGTGATGGAAAAACATACAAATAGGAATATATATATATATATATATATATATATATATATACATCAAATTTTCGCAATCCGATTCCATACCGGGCCAGCAAAAAAGGATAACCTCATTAATTTCCCACCATCCCAAAGCAGAGTAGGTATTCAACATGAACACAATATTCCGACAAAGTCCTTCAAGAGACTAAGACATTTTGTCTGATCACAAGCTCGCTAATTAACCCTAAGAATCAATACCAAGAACACTCTTAGGCTTATCCGATTTCGCAGAGATGTCATCTTTAGCCCATTTAGGCAACTCTAACATAATAATGGCAGGTGATTTCCAGTTTCATTTTTCTAGCTTCCCCCTCGCATCAATTACTTTCCCCACAGGAACAATTTCACGTGTTCCATGGACCCAAATGAATCCTGGATCGAGTAAAAAGGCTAACAATGGTTATCAACATAATTTCGATTTTGTACAATTTCTTTGGTGTCGCAGTAAGGCAGTTTTGTACGACACATCACCAGGAAGTCGTTCTCCACATTGATCGCACGAGAACGCGCTGTCGGATTCTTGCTGATCGTCGCTAATTCCCTCGGCATGCATGGCGGGATCCGAAATGGTCTGGAACGCTTTTGCGTACTGATTCGCAATACGAGATGCCAATTCGAGACTAGCGCCGTAGGCCATATACTCGGCGTTATCCGAAATCAACGGAATCTTCGAATTTTTGTCGGGAAAAAGGCTACAATAAAGAAAAAAACTTCACGATAAGATGGAAAAGAAAAAAAATAATATGACGACTATGGTGGTTTCGGGACGCAACAGTAGCTGGAGTAGACCGTTGTATAGGTTTGCGGAAGCCACACTAAACAGTGGGATACCACAATATTCCACAATTGTTAGCTTGGGAATCGGAGAGAATAAACTTTTCCAATTGTACATGAGAAGGAGGTTTAGACCAAGCAAGTCGTACTCACAAGGCAAAAAGACCCGCATAAGGTATTTTCAGGCCACAACAAGAAATCTGAGTAAGTGTGTAGTGGGCCAACAACTTCCGAAACGGATTTTTTTGTGACGCCACATCCCGATTGGCGTAAATCTCGTGCTGGTCAAACTATCACATGGCATAGGCAGCTAAGGACACTTACTAGTAACTTTTCAAAAGTTGGTGCAGCCCGTATTCTAGGCTGGGGTCTAGTTGTCTAGTTAAGCTTCAGGTTATGTCCCGAAACTTTTCAACGGCGGTCTTACTGTATCACCTTGGATTGTTTGCTTAAATTTATGTCGTCAAGTGGATTGATTAAAAGCAGACTCGGTTTCATTTAGACTGGCTGTGCATGACAATGAAAGCCCCAAAGGAAGCTGTATTGCTGATGTAGCTCCACTCGTTCACGAAACTTGATTGAATGCATGTTTCATTCGAGGTGTAGGCATCTCATCCGAGTTTGTTAAGGCTTGCTCTTATATAGATTCCGTAGCTACCAAGTCCCATTCATTCCAATTTTTAGGATGTTATTTTTTCATGGCATTTAAGCATTCCGTACATGCTACCGGTGTAATGCTGTGCCTGATCGTGGTAATGATTCTGAGAACGTGTCATCTTACTTGAATATATCCAATGAATTGGCACGCCAACTACAACGCCTCCATTAAGCTACCGCATCACAACGTGTAGTGCAGACACGAAACCTCTTTCAGATTAAAAGAGTCGTACAGCTTTCTTAAACGTGGTATTATGCCAGAGTTCTGTTTCATACATTGAATTTGAATTATAAAATTGCCATTTTAGCCATTTACAGTGTACACATTCTGGTAAAGGGCCGCACATTTGGTACGCTTGGTTCCAACTGTAATTATGCATGAATGCGCGATCGTGCAGCATTTCTGTACAGTGCTCCTAACACCGTTCGAAATTGATTTGCTACCGGTACTGAGCTGCATGCGGAAACACGCTGGAGTGTCACTACGACTTCTATTTCTATTTTCGTTCTCATATCTATCTAGGCTTGGGCAACCTGACAGTATCTTATCCCACATGCAGTCTCTGACTGTGCGGCACTTTGCCTGCATCAGGCTTGTGATTTCATCATTGGCAGCGTGGTATTCAACACCACAATCAATCAAGGAGCACATTCAATTGGATGAGGTCACGGACCAATGAGAACACGCGAACAACGAGGACATGCAAGGATTCTAGCCAATCACAGTAGAAGTTGTTGCAACGCAGCAGATACATTCTAATGATGCCCATCGCCCAGTTGCTTCGAAAGAAGTTTCGCTGATGATGTCATTTAGTTTGATGACGAAACGTCCGCAATCAACCATAACAGCTCGGAGAACAACTATGAACTACAATCCGGTACCTGAGTTACAAGTTTTCAAAACTATTTAAACGCAAATAGTACCTGGCAGTCAATTCGAGTATCGTAGAGGGATCATAAAGCCTTGTCTCTGACCAGCAACAAATGTCGAAAGACAACGAATCTAGACAAAGGGATGAGCAGCTTGCTGGCCTGATTGACGCAGCGTTCGCACATTCATGGCATTTATGTATGCAGACGTACGCGGTTTTATAAAGTGAGCTTTGGGTTTAGGGTATGTTAAGCTTCGAAAAGGTTCTGATCGGCGGCTTATCACACTGGATGCCGAAGGATAAGAATTAAAAAGCGGGGAAGGGGAGGGGACAGAAAAAGATTGAAGAGTAGGGCCACTAGAAGCTTGTTTTACCTTACTAACCCGCTGTATGCAGCAGGTCGGGCGACGGCCGATGAAGATATTTGTGATTTTCATGGTGGTATGCGGGCTGGGATACTACCAGGTCGCCAATGCCTAGACTGGAAAACAATTAGGGTTCTTGACCAAAGCCTTTGCTAAAGAGCCTTACTCAAAATGCATTGAGCTGAGACCGAGTTCGTCTGACCTCTATCATTCGACCTTCCGGGTATGAGTAGCTCTGCTTGTGCTCGAAGGTACACACGAACGATCGCACCACGTTAAGGTCCAGTCTTCGCGCGATTTCATACATACATACATACACACTGTCATCGAAGCTTATATTACCGTCATCTTTGTACGACACATGGGGAAAATTTGTCCTACTTGTACACGTTGAACATGTTGACAGTAACTAATCAACGAAGGGAACAAGAAAACTTACGAGTCGATTGTCAAATACGAGGTGACCATGTAACCACCTTTTCGTGTGTTCATTTTCACACCGGAATCATCCTCAGGCCACGGCAATGGGTCCTCGGGGATTTCACAACGGGGCTGCTTGATAGGTCCGGCTAGAAGAATAAGCAACACATTGTCGAAAAAGCAAATCACCACCAGAGATGTGGGACTAAATACAATTTGTTGGACACTCCAAGGGTATGCAGTAGAGGATCGTGAAAAACTAAGAAGAGCAGTGAGACCATGGCGGGAATGCTCCAGAGCTGCATAATGCCGATAAAGCAGATGGCCGGTGTCAATCGACTAACCGTGATAACCAAGAGCGCCAACCACAGAGTTCGATGTAGCAATTAAAAGACGGACGATGTTTTTTTCAAACAGTTCTTAGTCCACATGAGAGTCTAGTCACACCCTCATAAGCTTCCTGTCTACACGGTAACGTAGTCTACATATAACCTTTATTGCGTCAGAAAATTGATACAGGATGTGTGTGTATGCATCATCATCAAAGACAGCAATACACCGAGTGTATGCAATGCTGTGTTGATGATTATGACTTTGACGAAGCACAGCGAACAATCAAAGGGCGGTTCGCTACATTATGAGAAAATGAAACGATGCTCGATTTTCGTTGACAATGCTACAACAACTATTATTATAATATCAGAGGAGGGGAAAAAGAAAGTACACTGCAACATTGTTCGATGTTCTGATGAGCCGGTTTACCTGTGTCACGAGGGAGAGCAAAACGAGGTTGTAAATAAACGAGTTTAAAGGTCCGTTACATTTCATGGCTAAGGTTTCTTCACAGATTAGCGGACAGCACATTGCACTCTAGACACTGCAACATTGACGGCGTTTTTCACACGAACAGTCTAGTGTACAAGTGTTAGCCTGCACGAATGTGCAATTGTGCAGTATTTCTGTGCTGTGCGGCTAACATCGTGCTAAATTGATTGGCCACCGGTAGTGAGCTGCATGCTGAAACACGCTGGAGTCTCACTACCATTTCTATTTCCCCTTCATATCTGCCTAGGCCTGGGCAACCTGACAGTATCTCAGCCCACGTGCAGTCTCTGACTTTGCGGCACTTTGCATGGACCAGGCTTGTGCTTTTATACATAAATACATACAGGCGTTAGCAGACATTGGTTATATTATGGTGCAACGGTGGTACAGGTATCTAGTCCTGATACTAATTTTATATCGTGACCAGGAACCCACACAAATCACTCAAATCGCGCTAACGAGAGTTCAACCTCCGGCATCTAAGTTCCAAGTTAGAAACTGACCCATGACGTGCTACGCATACTGATGGATATTCCATACCATTTAAGCTAAGCTGTAAGTCGAATTTTTCGCTAGAGGCTCGTTACAACATCCCACACACGATGAGCACGCTGGAGAAAAAACAAAATTCACAGAAGTAGAAGCAGATCAGCCCTAACGCATTATGTGGCTAAGCAGCGCAGGGTAATGATTAAATGAGTCACGAGAACCACTTTCATCAAGAAAAGTACTATCGAGGAAAGAATTCCATGACCATGGGTTAGCACCAACGGAACAAATCTGCAGTTGAATCTGGTGGTATGTGTGATATGAAAGCACAAGCCTGATCCAGGCAAAGTGCCGCACAGTCAGAGACTGCACGTGGGCTGAGATACTGTCAGGTTGCCCAGGCCTAGACAGATATGAAAAAAGCAATAGAAAGAAAAAAAGCAATGGTAGTGAGACTCCAGCGTGTTTCAGCATGCAGCTCACTACCGTTGGTCAATCAATTTAGCACGATGTTAGCCGCACAGCACATGAATGCTGCACATCCGTGCAATCTTTTGGTATGCTAAGCTAATAAGACAACGAGAAAAGCAGCGTGCAGTCCAGCATTACAAACGTTACAAAAAGTTCATTTAATTGAATGTTAACACGAATGATAGTGAAACCATCGGTTGAGGATGAATTCCTGACATTAATCTGACATACCAAAATCACATAAAATCAGCATTTAGCATCCACTGTGATAAAAAAAATACCAAACATGTGAGCGCACAAGGTTAGAACTTAAGGCAAAACATAGGCGCATAGCCTGAAAAGCTTGGTGGTTGCAAAGCGTTTGCGGGCACAAAAATCGGATGGATAAAATGTTCGGGAGCACACGTCAACCAACCTGGCTTTGGCGTTTGTTCAATTCGGAAAAGGCGTTTCACATCCCCTGCCAACAGTCGCTTGATCGTGTACGGTCCAGCAGGATAGCCGGCAAGAAAAGCCGCAAGACCTTGCCCGAGGACACGTTTGATTTGTCTACACTGGGTGGCTAATTCAGAGTCATCGCTGGCAGCGGACGCGCGCCCGGTGACGCTATCGGTTGTCTCACCACTGTCCTCCGCGATACGCTGATCGCGTTTACGAGAACATTCTGGAAACGATAAAGGAAGTACGGGTGTAAACATGCGAAGGGTGACCGCTGACGATAAAGTAGTTGGGTCCCAGTAAATATGCTGACCGTAATTGCATTTACTCTGGTATTACCCAACAGTAACACGGATGTGTAATCTTGCAGTCCGTCTGTGTTGTGCTACTAACACCATGCTAAATTGATTTACCACCGGTAGTCAGATTCATTCGGAAACACGCTGGAGTCTGACTACCATTCCCATTTCTATTTTCTTTCATATCTGCCTAGGCTTGGGCAACTTAACAATATCTTAGCCCAGACTGTGCAGCACTTTGTCTGGATCAGACTTGTGCTTTCATTCATAGATACAACAGTAACACGAAGCAATACTTAATGCAAACTTCGGTACCTCGATGGATTACGAATAGACATACTCCTCAAATTCGCCACGAGGGATCAAATCCACATCGTCTCCCGAGAAAAGCGCATTCATTAACACTTTGTAATTGCAGCCCCAATGCCTGTTTGAAGTTTGGCGAAAATTGGTAGCTATTCCGTTTAGAAACCCCCAGGTAACCAAAACAGAGGTAAGTACCTCAACCGAAGCTTTGATTAAAAGCATTGACCCGTAACACATCGAGTAGGCGAGAGATTATATTTGACCATTGGTGTTTCGTACACTGTTCCGTAAACCGGTATAGAGTAGCTCCGTTTTGCCACAAGGTCACGGTGAGAAATCCGCTGTCATGTTGGGTGCATGAAGATATTTGTGGCATTTAATGAAAACTGCTGAAATCTATAACCACGAATCGAAATCAACAGTGACAATATGGTTTACGCGGTTGAAAATTCGTATTTCATGTTGTCGCCGAAAAAATCCAGAAATTTTTGTTAAAGGAAAACTAGCATTGAAACTATAAACACTGAGTTCCGACCCGGCACGCCGCTGAATTTAGAGGGAAATTAATGACGATACTCACGGGAAAAACCAACAACATTGTCGTCGTATCAGTTTGGTCCATAAAGTTATTAGAAAAAAATAGGATACCTTGATGAAAGGAATCTTTCAAGTAAACCATTCCTAGATCCACTTAAATATACCCGAGAAACCATAGCCTATTGGCGACCCGTGAGGCTGTGGTGAAGTCGCTTACGAAACTTGTTTGAATGCATGTTCCATTCGAGATGTAGGCACCTCTTCCCAGTTTGTTTGTGCTTACTCTTCTATAGAAGCCGTAGAAATTTAAGCCCCACCCTTCCCCATCTTTTAAGATTTTACTTTTCATGGTTGTGTGGCGGTTAAGCTTTCGGTACGTTCTACCGGTGTAATGCTGTCTGTGATGAAGTCGTCTATTGACGAAGAGCACTTGAGCCGATGGGACGCTGAGCTATTTGGATACCAAGAACGTGGAACATGACTCACCGGCCAGTTGAACTTCCATCAAGCGCTCCAGCAGCGTGCGAAGCCAAACTGCGGTGGCCAACACACGTTGAGCAGCCTCCACATCGGCCAAACACACTTCGATCCACGAATCGAACACAATCCTGCATAAAAAGGGGGGCAGTGGTGGCGGTGATCATAGTGGAACACGGTCAAATGTTGCATCAATCAAGCGAAGCGGACGAAACGATGAAGCAAGGTGGTCTGTAACGCATACATACCATTGACTCATGCAAACAGCCTTACCTACTATGCGCCATGAAAGGCTTTTCACCAGATAAGTTTGCAAACTAAGTGTTTGCACGACAAGGAATGACAAGTTTGGCGTAAAGGTGTAGCGGAGTTCGTGCAGACAGGTATGCTATGAGGGTATGAAAGCACAAGCCTAATCCAGGCTAAGTGCAGCACAGTCAGAGATTGTACGTGGTCTAAGTTACTGTCAGGTTGCCCAGGCCTAGACAGATATGAGGGGGGAAATAGAAATAGTAGTGAGACTCCAGCCTGTTTCAGCATGCAGCTCATTACCTTTGGCCAATCAATTTAGCACGGTGTTAGCCGCACAGCACAAAGTACTGCAGACAGGTAGACCATGGTTAGATCGAGAGTTGAGAAAGCGATCATGATCGTGGAACGTAGGTGTGATTGATCGGTTAAAACACATCACGGGTAGTCATCAGTGATACCTGAGTATGGAACAAACCCTGAGATTACAGATCAAGACCAAATAGCTAAATGTGGCAAGAAGATTATACGATAGAATACCTCGGTCCAAGACAAAGTATATCTGTTCGGAATGGAGTCAAAAACTTAACGCTCATCTAGCGAATAATCGTTAATGACAAAAGAAAAGTCGGTTAGGAAAGGTTCGCAAACTACCACGACACTCCAGATTAGTCTCACCAACCACCAAGAAAATCATAGCAGTTAGGAATGCAAGACATTTTAATTGTATAAGATTTTCAGGTGAAACGGACAAGCGAAGGAACGTTAGAGACCCGCGTCTACCAGAAAACCACACACACGGATCAAATACTGAACTTTCACAGCAAGCACCCGAACATTCACAGACGCAGTTGCAATAGAACCCTATTCAGAAGAGCGCAACCCATTGAAGCACAGATGAAATGAGAAGAAGAGAAGAAGATTATCGGTTCAAAGTTTGCATATAAGAATGGATATCCAAGAAGCTTCATATTACGCAACAAGTTCAACCAACTGCAACAAAGAAACCGAGGAGAAAACAGAACCAGACGCACTCTGCCATTGGTTCAAAATATTTCCGAAATTGCGGCTCGGGTACTTCGGCCACTTGGAATCGACATCTCGCATAAACCTGTGTCAACCCTTCGCAACGATTTCAACTACACGAAAGACAAAGCAGCGAAAGAAGAACAGTCGAATATCGTCAACAAGATTGCATGCAGAGATTTCGAAAAGAACTACGTCAGACAAGCAGGTCGCAAACTGGGCACAAGACTGCATGAACATCAGTTGGCCGTACGTAGATATGACCGGAATTCACTGATTTCAATACATGTTGATCAATTTGGGCATCAGTTCGACTGGGACCGCACAAGAATATTAGCCAGAGGAAACGACCGACGGGCGCGAGAATTCCTGGAAGCGTGGCACTCAACAACAAATTCAATCAACCAGCATCTCCAACTGGCTGCAAAATATGGACCAATGAGAAACCGCTCACGGAAAAGGCATAACATGAACTTGAGCAATCCGCGGGAGTTATGGTGAACGGACAGACAAGCAGTATAAAAACCAAAGAATTCCAACTATAAGACGCTTCGAAAGAAGTTTTGCTTTTGCTTGGTTGTTTGCCGTTATCAGGCAGAGACAGTAAGATTCAATTCAGTGATTCTTGAAAAAGTGGAAAAATGGTAAACAAAGTTATACTTGAATGCCATTGTTGCATAGGGTTCGTACAAGGAACCACGATGATCAAACACAGAATCACATAGTGATTCCTGGTCAAGCACTCAAGGCGCTTACGGATGCCCAAAGTAATGTGCTGCTCACATCCCCCGCACTTACACACCACGACCGGTTTCTGGCTGCTTACCGTCATCAGGTGGAGACATAAGATTTGGGTTCAGTTAGCCTTGAAACAGTAGACAACGAACATAAACCATGATAAAGAAAAACCTGTAAAACTAAGAAATCATGAATCTCCAACACCGAACCGAAATTATTGTTCACTATAAAACCGGTAAAAGAGTCGACCCAGGAAATAAACCGAAGGAGCAGTCACAGTTCACACGTTCGAGCACCTAATTTCCGAAATCACAAAATAATTACACTACTAGAGTGAACAATTTCACGAAGATGGAAAGGGAGACCCAAACTTGAAAAAAGCAAAACCCCAACCGAACGAACCTAGCAGCGTTTGCATTGGTGTCCAACTCGCGCGCGTAGAGAAGCAACGTGGGCAAAGCCGGGACCCGTAGCGTGTTGACCAAAAATGGCTTCGTGGTTTCCATCAAATCACTGAAGAAGAAGAAGAAAGATCACAACAATTACTCGAGAGGGCATGCTTCTCATGAAACAGCCTGAGGTTAAAAGCAGCAACCCAAATGAGACGATCGATCATTGTGAAACTCGGATGGCAGAATGTTCCATCTGAATGCTTGTAAACTCGTAGTAATGCGATCTTGACGAGATTACGAGCTGTGGAAGCTACCGAGATCCAAACAAGAGGTTTTCAGCCTTCCTACTCATATTCAAGATATACAAATATGGGGAAATCAGCGAATAACTAACGATTACAAATGCAAGCCGGTCATGTGTATTCTGAAAAGTGGTAACACAGGATGTTGTGTTAAATACACTCATTTTTCGTACGCGTTGCTGAACCCTCGCAATGTACGGCTGGTGAACTTGTACAATTGCAAACTTGTATGGCACTTAGGACATAAACACTGGATCCATGGAGGAAGATAATGAGTGACTTCTAATAGAGTACGCGTTTGATTTGCCACTAGTTAAAAGCAGAACAGGAATCAAAGGCGACTAATACAAGTGATCTGTGCCATTTGGATGGTGAACAACGAACCTGCAAAAATAGATTCCACGCTGACAATTACACAAATGGAAAATCTAGCACTTACAGGTACATGATCAATTGGTGATCCACAGCGTATCCAGAAGGAAGTTCATCCGGAACAACAGACTCACTGTCCTCAGCGGCCACATCAGGTTTGAACGCTGAGCGAAGTCCCCGATCAGGAAACAATACATCGGGATTACGCACGAACACGTCATTCGGATGAATTGTCACAAATCCTTTGGCCTAGCCAACCCACAACACAGAAGTGAAGATTAAAGAATAAGGATGGGGGCAGTAGTGAGTGGTTAGGTTCAGATATACATTTTCACCAGCAAAATGGCGCTCAGTTTCAATGTTTAAACAAACGTGTGTGACGTAGAAATAATCACATTCGTTCAAGATATAGGAGATGGAAAGGATTGCAGAAAGCGTTAGATTGCTACAGGGAAATTGTTTGCGAAAATCCTACACATGAGTGTATATTCGGGATTGGAAACTTTAATATGACGCTCAGTCAAAGCGTTCGAGGGAATGTATCCAGGAGAAGAAATATCTTCAAATGGAGTTGTCAGTGACTCGGAAGAACCTTACGAATTGCACGTGGAAGGTTGCATTTATTCTTCTTCTTCTATGGTTCCAACAGGAGAACAAAAGGTAAATCATACAGCCTGGTTTGCCGGAGAGCATCGACCGAGTTATGGAGCGTGCTCATTGGTGGAATTCATCTGTTGATGAGAGGCCAACAATACTAATTCCCAAGAACGTAGATAATCACCAATGGTAGCCCGGATGTGTGGACCTGCAGTATTGTTATCCTGCAGGGTTAATATTCTGCAAAAGTGATTATTATTAGGCCCGTTTATGGCCAATATTTGCGAATGCATCACTTTTCATTGCTCTAAAGACTTGAATAGAAAGTGTTCGCCTGTACCCACACAAGACTTAGCGTACCTCATTTCAAGGATTGTAAAATGCCCATTCCACATAAACTCCCGGGTACAAGGAAACCACAAACTGATAATGAATACAAGAATTTGGGGCATGCAACCTTGAGGTAAGGTCCACCCGTGAATGAAATTTGATATCGCCAATACAACGAAATAAATTTCTAAAATCTGACCAAAGACGCTGTTGGAGAGAAAACCAACCGTGGGGCTACCTCAAAGACAAAATTGCTAACCGGTATTGCCCAGTTTGTAACCAGCGAGTACCGGTCACGAAGATCACTGTCTGATTCCTTTTCTGCTAATCGATTGCTACTCAACAATAGTGTGCACATCCATTTAAAATACGGCGAAGATGTGCGCTCATGGTGCACTTCGAACGATTCAATTTTCGCTACTGACCAGTTTTCCAAGCAATCCTCGCCTACGTTTATGTTGCATTACGGGTGTCTTGCTGTTTACACAACATGGTTGCTATGGTCCCCTATTAAAAACAAAGCTCGTCTAACACAAACGCCAGAGTGCCCGAGGATCGATATCTTTTAATTCACAGAGTGTGCGAAGTCAAATCATCGGCAGGACATTCATTAAACAAGCTCGTGCACATCTAGCTACCACGCAACACAGCGTGGAGCACGCAGGCACAATGGAGACAAGCAGATACACGCACACGGCCGTGTTGGCGTGTGAACAATCGATTTAACATAAACGGCTAGCTGAGTGGCGTGTGTGAATCAAATTGGCAGGGGCGTGGAATGAGGCAGGCGACGTTTGGCTTTTGGTATCAGAGGCAAGCATAGAAGAAAATCAAGCAGGGAATCTGGTCAAATATGGTGCTGTATTGATTGAAAGTTGCAAGTGTGTAGGCACGAAATTGATTGCCAATGGTAATGGGCTGCGAGTGGGGAATAGTATCTCTTACATATATCATGGCACGGATGTGCAATCGTGCAGTACTTCTGTGCTGTGCGCCTTACACTGTGCTAAACTGATTTGCCTGGGCATCCTGACAGTCTGTGACTGTGCGGCACTTTGCCTGGATCAGGCTTGTGAACATACATCTGTCCAGGCATGGGTACGACAGTATCTCACTTCATGTGCAGTCTATGATAGTGTGACACTTTTTCCTCTATTGCTGAAGTGTGACACTTTGCTTGACTCGAAGCTTGTGAGTTCATACATCAACTATACCACGGCGATCATCATTGAGCATCCGTTGTTTAGATTGTGATGAAACGCTAAAGTGCATAGAAACCGAACGAGGTTACGCTCACTTACCCGAGTGTGAAAAACCATCTCAGCCCCGGGCCCAGCACTACCGCCTCGATTTGCAACACGATATTGATTTCCTGGGTCACCAATAGCAACATGCGGGTACAAACCACCCGCGAGGATAATTTTCAACAGGATTACATCGGCTTGGGTCATTGCGCCGTGTCGGGTCGCGTAATTGGCCAGCGTGGACAGATCGTAACAAAGAACCAGTTCCAAATCGCGAACCGAGACATCCATCGATTCCAAACGCTTTCCAGTTCCTGCGGTTGCTAACCATTTGCGTAAGGCAGACGTGTCGGAACCACCATCGCCTCCCTCGTCCTCAGAATCGGAACCATCTCCAAACTAAAATGACCACAATTAAACTGGGTAGCTATGAACAGATGAGACACCGTTTATTAAGTGAGTGCTTCGAAAGCAATCGGTGAGAGAGACCACGCCACCGCTCATAAAAATCGATAAGGGTACACCCGAGATACTTCGAAGCCAAATGATGCCGTGCGATGCGATAACGAATTATTATTATTATTGTTATTATTATTATTACACAAGTCTTTACAGACGATATACCAACAAGTATACCATGAAAAAGGTACATGATGAAAGAAAAAAAGGAAGGATTTTTTTTGTCTGTTTACACATACCGTTTTTGATCTTTTTTGGAATAAAGAAAAGAGGGAGGGTCATTGATACACGGTGATTCAGTACACCATCTTTTGTTCAAGAAATGAGATGACCGGGAGTGAAAGTACACGCGAGCAGGGTACTTACTGTTATAAAAGTTTAGCAAGAATAATATTCGTGAACATTGTTCGATACCTCCCACCATGGTTCGGGATTTTACAGAGTATGGGGAGAGGGTGAAATGTCGTTACAACACATCCACAGGTGATCGAATTCCGGTCACTGTCGACACT
>JACCGJ010020625.1:0-33910 GCA_013407085.1 Atriophallophorus winterbourni
AACGTTTGAACCAATCAGAGCTGACAATGCTTATTATATCAGGTCAAAAACTAAAAAAACTTTCAAACCAATCTGAGATCGACAATGTTTGAACATATCAGAGCTGACAATGCTCAATGTTTTAGACAACTCTACAAACGGTTTAAACGAATCTGAGATCGACAACGTTCGAACCAATCAGAGCTGACAATGCTTATTATTTTAGTCCACAAACTACAAACGTTCTGAACCAAACTGAGATCGATAATTGTCGAACCAATCACTGCTGACATTGCATAATATTTCAGTCTAGAAACTACAAAAGGTTTGACCTAATTTGAGATCGTCAATGTTTTAACGAATCAGAGCTGACATTGCCTAATATTTCAGTCCAAAATCTACAAAGGGTTTGAATCAATCTGAGATTGACAACGTTTGAACCAATCAGAGCAGACAATGCCTATTATATCAGTCTAAAAACTGAAAAACTTTCACGCCAATTTGAGATCGACGATGTTTGAACCAATCAGAGCTGACAATGCTCAATGTTTTAGACAACTCTACCAACGGTTTGAACGAATCTGAGATCGACAACGTTTGAACCAATCAGAGCTGACAATGCTTATTACATCAGTCCAAAAACTAGAAACTTTTCACAGCAATCTGAGATCGACAATGTTTGAACCAATCAGAGCTGACAATGCATAATATTTCAGTCTAGAAACTACAAAAGGTTTGACCCAATTTGAGATCGACAATGTTTGAACCAATCAGAGATGACACTGCCTAATATTTCAGTCAAAAATCTACAAACGTTCTGAACCAATCTAAGATCGACAATGCCTAAACCAATCCGAGCTGACAATGCTTAATATTTCAGTCTGAAATCTACAAACGTTTGTAACCAATCTGAGATCGGCAATGTTCGAACCAATCAGAGCTGACATTGCCTAATATTTCAGTCCGAAATCTACAAAGGGTTTGAATCAATCTGAGATCGACAACGTTCGAACCATTCAGAGCTGACAATGCTTAATATTTCGGTCTAAAACCTACAAACGTTTTGAACCAATCTAAGATCGACAATGTTTGGACCAATCAGAGCTAAAAGTGCTTGATATCTTAGTCCAAAACTACAAACGTTTGAAACCAATCCGAGATCGACAATGTTCTAACAAATCAGAGCTGACAATATCAACTATTTCAGTCGGAAAACCGAAAACGTTTTGAACCAATATGAGATGGACAATGTTTGTCAAAATGAGAGCTGACAATGCGCAGTAATTCAGTCCAAAATCAACAAACGTTCTGAACCAATCTGAGATCGACAATGTTTGAACCAATCAGAGCTGACATTGCCTAATATTTCAATCCAAAATCTACAATGGGTTTGAATCAATCTGAGATCGACAACGTTTGAACCAATCAGAGCTGACAATGCTTATTATATCACTCTAGAAACTAAAAAATTTTCACACCAATCTGAGATCGACAATGTTTGAACCATACAGAGCTGACAATGCTCAATGTTTTAGACAACTCTACAAACGGTTTGAACGAATCTGAGATCGACAACGTTTGAACCAATCAGAGCTGACAATGCTTATTATATCATTCCAAAAACTAAAAAACTTTCACATCAATCTGAGATCGACATTGTTTGAACCAATCAGAGAAGACAATGCTCAATGTTTCAGACAAAAACTACAAACGGTTCGAACGAATCTGAGATCGACAACGTTTGAACCAATCAGAGCTGACAATGCTTATTATTTTAGTCCACAAACTACAAACGTCTTGAACCAATCTGAGATCGATAAGTTTCGAACCAATCACAGCTGACATTGCATAATATTTCAGTCTAGAAACTATAAAAGGTTTGACCCAATTTGAGATCGACAATGTTTGAACCAATCAGAGCTGACATTGCCTAATATTTCAGTCAAAAATCTACAAACGTTCCGAACCAATCTGAGATCGACAATGCCTAAACCAATCCCAGCTGACAATGCTTAATATTTCAGTCTAAAATCTACAAACGTTTGTAACCAATCTGAGATCGACAATGTTCGAACCAATCAGAGCTGACATTGCCTAATATTTCAGTCTAAAAATTACAAAGGGTTTGAATCAATCTGAGATCGACAACGTTCGAACCATTAAGAGCTAACAATGCCTAATATTTCGGTCTAAAATCTACATACGTTTTGAACCAATCTGAGATCGACAATGATTGGACCAATCAGAGCTAAAAGTGCTTGATATCTTAGTCCAAAACTACAAACGTTTGAAACCAATCCGGGATCGACAATGTTCGAACAAATCCGAGCTGACAATGCTTAATATTTCAGTCTGAAATCTACAAACGTTTTGAACCAATCTGAGATCGACAATGTTTGAACCAATCAGAGCTGACATCGCCTAATATTCCAGTCCAAAATCTACAAAGGGTTTGAATCAATCTGAGATCGCTAACGTTCGAACCATTCACAGCTGACAATGCATTAATATTTCGGTCCAAAATCTACAAACGTTTTGAATCAATCTGAGATCGACAATGTTTGGATCAATCAGAGCTAAAAGTGCTTGATATCTTAGTCCAAAACTACAAACGTTTGAAATAAATTCGAGATCGACAATGTTCGAACAAATCAGAGCTGACAATATCCACTATTTCAGTCGATAAACCAAAAACGTTTTGAACAAATCTGAGATGGACAATGTTTGACAAGATGAGAGTTGACAATGCGCTGTAATTCAGTCCAAAATCAACAAACGTTCTGAACCAATCTGAGATCGACAATGTTTGAACCAATCAGAGCTGACATTGCTTATTATACCAGTCCAAAAACTAAAAAAACTTTCACACCAATCTGAGATCGTCAATGTTTGAACCAATCAGAGCTGACAATGCTCAATGTTTTAGACAACTCTACAAACGGTTTGAACGAATCTGAGATCGACAACGTTTGAACCAATCAGAGCTGACAATGCTTATTATATCATTCCAAAAACTAAAACACTTTCACACCAATCTGAGATGGACATTGTTTGAACCAATCAGAGAAGACAATGCTCAATGTTTCAGACAAAAACTACAAGCTTTTTGAACCAATCTGAGATCGATAATTTTCGAACTAATCACAGCTGACATTGCATAATATTTCAGTCTAGAAACTTCAAAAGGTTTGACCCAATTTGAGATCGACAATGTTTGAACCAATCAGAGCTGACACTGCCTAATATTTCAGTCAAAAATCTACAAACGTTCTGAACCAATCTGAGATCGACAATGCCTAAACCAATCCGAGCTGACAATGCTTACTATTTCAGTCTGAAATCGACAAACGTTTGGAACCAATCTGAGATCGACAATGTTTGAACCAATCAGAGCTGACATTGCCTATTATTTCAGTCTGAAATGTACAAAGGGTTTCAATCAATCTAAGATCGACAACGTTTGAACCATTCAGAGCTGACAATGCTTAATATTTCGGTCTAAAATCTACAAACGTTTTGAACCAATCTGAGATCGACAATGTTCGAACAAATCCGAGCTGACAATGCTTAATATTTCAGTCTGAGATCTGCAAACGTTCGGAACCAATCTGAGATCGACAATGTTTGAACAAATCAGAGCTGACATTGCCTAATATTTCAGTCCAAAATCTACAAATGGTTTGAATCAATCTGAGATCGCTAACGTTCGAACCATTCAGAGCTGACAATGCTCAATATTCCGCTGTAAAATCTACAAACGTTTTTATTCAATCTGAGATCGACAATGTTTGGACCAATCAGAGCTAAAAGTGCTTGATATCTTAGTCCAAAACTACAAACGTTTGAAACAAATCCGAGATCGACAATGTTCGAACAAATCAGAGCTGACAATATCCACTATTTCAGTCGAAAAACCGAAAACGTTTTGAACAAATCTGAGATGGACAATGTTTGACAAGATGAGAGTTGACAATGCGCTGTAATTCAGTCCAAAATCAACAAACGTTCTGAACCAATCTGAGATCGACAATGTTTGAACCAATCAGAGCTGACATTGCTTATTATACCAGTCCAAAAACTAAAAAAACTTTCACACCAATCTGAGATCGTCAATGTTTGAACCAATCAGAGCTGACAATGCTCAATGTTTTAGACAACTCTACAAACGGTTTGAACGAATCTGAGATCGACAACGTTTGAACCAATCAGAGCTGACAATGCTTATTATATCATTCCAAAAACTAAAACACTTTCACACCAATCTGAGATGGACATTGTTTGAACCAATCAGAGAAGACAATGCTCAATGTTTCAGACAAAAACTACAAGCTTTTTGAACCAATCTGAGATCGATAATTTTCGAACTAATCACAGCTGACATTGCATAATATTTCAGTCTAGAAACTTCAAAAGGTTTGACCCAATTTGAGATCGACAATGTTTGAACCAATCAGAGCTGACACTGCCTAATATTTCAGTCAAAAATCTACAAACGTTCTGAACCAATCTGAGATCGACAATGCCTAAACCAATCCGAGCTGACAATGCTTACTATTTCAGTCTGAAATCGACAAACGTTTGGAACCAATCTGAGATCGACAATGTTTGAACCAATCAGAGCTGACATTGCCTATTATTTCAGTCTGAAATGTACAAAGGGTTTCAATCAATCTAAGATCGACAACGTTTGAACCATTCAGAGCTGACAATGCTTAATATTTCGGTCTAAAATCTACAAACGTTTTGAACCAATCTGAGATCGACAATGTTCGAACAAATCCGAGCTGACAATGCTTAATATTTCAGTCTGAGATCTGCAAACGTTCGGAACCAATCTGAGATCGACAATGTTTGAACAAATCAGAGCTGACATTGCCTAATATTTCAGTCCAAAATCTACAAATGGTTTGAATCAATCTGAGATCGCTAACGTTCGAACCATTCAGAGCTGACAATGCTCAATATTCCGCTGTAAAATCTACAAACGTTTTTATTCAATCTGAGATCGACAATGTTTGGACCAATCAGAGCTAAAAGTGCTTGATATCTTAGTCCAAAACTACAAACGTTTGAAACAAATCCGAGATCGACAATGTTCGAACAAATCAGAGCTGACAATATCCACTATTTCAGTCGAAAAACCGAAAACGTTTTGAACAAATCTGAGATGGACAATGTTTGACAAGATGAGAGTTGACAATGCGCTGTAATTCAGTCCAAAATCAACAAACGTTCTGAACCAATCTGAGATCGACAATGTTTGAACCAATCAGAGCTGACATTGCTTATTATACCAGTCCAAAAACTAAAAAACTTTCACACCAATCTGAGATCGTCAATGTTTGAACCAATCAGAGCTGACAATGCTCAATGTTTTAGACAACTCTACAAACGGTTTGAACGAATCTGAGATCGACAACGTTTGAACCAATCAGAGCTGACAATGCTTATTATATCATTCCAAAAACTAAAAAACTTTCACATCAATCTGAGATCGACATTGTTTGAACCAATCAGAGAAGACAATGCTCAATGTTTCAGACAAAAACTACAAACGGTTCGAACGAATCTGAGATCGACAACGTTTGAACCAATCAGAGCTGACAATGCTTATTATTTTAGTCCACAAACTACAAACGTCTTGAACCAATCTGAGATCGATAAGTTTCGAACCAATCACAGCTGACATTGCATAATATTTCAGTCTAGAAACTATAAAAGGTTTGACCCAATTTGAGATCGACAATGTTTGAACCAATCAGAGCTGACATTGCCTAATATTTCAGTCAAAAATCTACAAACGTTCCGAACCAATCTGAGATCGACAATGCCTAAACCAATCCCAGCTGACAATGCTTAATATTTCAGTCTAAAATCTACAAACGTTTGTAACCAATCTGAGATCGACAATGTTCGAACCAATCAGAGCTGACATTGCCTAATATTTCAGTCTAAAAATTACAAAGGGTTTGAATCAATCTGAGATCGACAACGTTCGAACCATTAAGAGCTAACAATGCCTAATATTTCGGTCTAAAATCTACATACGTTTTGAACCAATCTGAGATCGACAATGATTGGACCAATCAGAGCTAAAAGTGCTTGATATCTTAGTCCAAAACTACAAACGTTTGAAACCAATCCGGGATCGACAATGTTCGAACAAATCCGAGCTGACAATGCTTAATATTTCAGTCTGAAATCTACAAACGTTTTGAACCAATCTGAGATCGACAATGTTTGAACCAATCAGAGCTGACATCGCCTAATATTCCAGTCCAAAATCTACAAAGGGTTTGAATCAATCTGAGATCGCTAACGTTCGAACCATTCAGAGCTGACAATGCTTAATATTTCGGTAAAATCTACAAACGTTTTTATTCAATCTGAGATCGACAATGTTTGGACCAATCAGAGCTAAAAGTGCTTGATATCTTAGTCCAAAACTACAAACGTTTGAAACAAATCCGAGATCGACAATGTTCGAACAAATCAGAGCTGACAATATCCACTATTTCAGTCGAAAAACCGAAAACGTTTTGAACAAATCTGAGATGGACAATGTTTGACAAGATGAGAGTTGACAATGCGCTGTAATTCAGTCCAAAATCAACAAACGTTCTGAACCAATCTGAGATCGACAATGTTTGAACCAATCAGAGCTGACATTGCTTATTATACCAGTCCAAAAACTAAAAAACTTTCACACCAATCTGAGATCGTCAATGTTTGAACCAATCAGAGCTGACAATGCTCAATGTTTTAGACAACTCTACAAACGGTTTGAACGAATCTGAGATCGACAACGTTTGAACCAATCAGAGCTGACAATGCTTATTATATCATTCCAAAAACTAAAAAACTTTCACATCAATCTGAGATCGACATTGTTTGAACCAATCAGAGAAGACAATGCTCAATGTTTCAGACAAAAACTACAAACGGTTCGAACGAATCTGAGATCGACAACGTTTGAACCAATCAGAGCTGACAATGCTTATTATTTTAGTCCACAAACTACAAACGTCTTGAACCAATCTGAGATCGATAAGTTTCGAACCAATCACAGCTGACATTGCATAATATTTCAGTCTAGAAACTATAAAAGGTTTGACCCAATTTGAGATCGACAATGTTTGAACCAATCAGAGCTGACATTGCCTAATATTTCAGTCAAAAATCTACAAACGTTCCGAACCAATCTGAGATCGACAATGCCTAAACCAATCCCAGCTGACAATGCTTAATATTTCAGTCTAAAATCTACAAACGTTTGTAACCAATCTGAGATCGACAATGTTCGAACCAATCAGAGCTGACATTGCCTAATATTTCAGTCTAAAAATTACAAAGGGTTTGAATCAATCTGAGATCGACAACGTTCGAACCATTAAGAGCTAACAATGCCTAATATTTCGGTCTAAAATCTACATACGTTTTGAACCAATCTGAGATCGACAATGATTGGACCAATCAGAGCTAAAAGTGCTTGATATCTTAGTCCAAAACTACAAACGTTTGAAACCAATCCGGGATCGACAATGTTCGAACAAATCCGAGCTGACAATGCTTAATATTTCAGTCTGAAATCTACAAACGTTTTGAACCAATCTGAGATCGACAATGTTTGAACCAATCAGAGCTGACATCGCCTAATATTCCAGTCCAAAATCTACAAAGGGTTTGAATCAATCTGAGATCGCTAACGTTCGAACCATTCACAGCTGACAATGCATTAATATTTCGGTCCAAAATCTACAAACGTTTTGAATCAATCTGAGATCGACAATGTTTGGATCAATCAGAGCTAAAAGTGCTTGATATCTTAGTCCAAAACTACAAACGTTTGAAATAAATTCGAGATCGACAATGTTCGAACAAATCAGAGCTGACAATATCCACTATTTCAGTCGATAAACCAAAAACGTTTTGAACAAATCTGAGATGGACAATGTTTGACAAGATGAGAGTTGACAATGCGCTGTAATTCAGTCCAAAATCAACAAACGTTCTGAACCAATCTGAGATCGACAATGTTTGAACCAATCAGAGCTGACATTGCTTATTATACCAGTCCAAAAACTAAAAAAACTTTCACACCAATCTGAGATCGTCAATGTTTGAACCAATCAGAGCTGACAATGCTCAATGTTTTAGACAACTCTACAAACGGTTTGAACGAATCTGAGATCGACAACGTTTGAACCAATCAGAGCTGACAATGCTTATTATATCATTCCAAAAACTAAAACACTTTCACACCAATCTGAGATGGACATTGTTTGAACCAATCAGAGAAGACAATGCTCAATGTTTCAGACAAAAACTACAAGCTTTTTGAACCAATCTGAGATCGATAATTTTCGAACTAATCACAGCTGACATTGCATAATATTTCAGTCTAGAAACTTCAAAAGGTTTGACCCAATTTGAGATCGACAATGTTTGAACCAATCAGAGATGACACTGCCTAATATTTCAGTCAAAAATCTACAAACGTTCTGAACCAATCTGAGATCGACAATGTTCGAACAAATCCGAGCTGACAATGCATTATATTTCAGTCTGAAATCTACAAACGTTTGGAACCAATCTGAGATCGACAATGTTTGAACCAATCAGAGCTGACATTGCCTAATATTTAAGTCTAAAATCTACAAAGGGTTTCAATCAATCTGAGATCGACAACGTTCGAACCATTCAGAGCTGACAATGCTTAATATTTCGGTCTAAAATCTACAAACGTTTTGAACCAATCTGAGATCGACAATGTTCGAACAAATCCGAGCTGACAATGCTTAATATTTCAGGCGGAAATCTACAAACGTTTGGAACCAATCTGAGATCGACAATGTTTGAACCAATCAGAGCTGACATCGCCTAATATTTCAGTCCGAAATCTACAAAGGGTTTGAATCAATCTGAGATCGCTAACGTTCGAACCATTCACAGCTGACAATGCATTAATATTTCGGTCTAAAATCTACAAACGTTTTGAATCAATCTGAGATCGACAATGTTTGGATCAATCAGAGCTAAAAGTGCTTGATATCTTAGTCCAAAACTACAAACGTTTGAAATAAATTCGAGATCGACAATGTTCGAACAAATCAGAGCTGACAATATCCACTATTTCAGTCGAAAAACCAAAAACGTTTTGAACAAATCTGAGATGGACAATGTTTGACAAGATGAGAGTTGACAATGCGCTGTAATTCAGTCCAAAATCAACAAACGTTCTGAACCAATCTGAGATCGACAATGTTTGAACCAATCAGAGGTGACATTGCTTATTATACCAGTCCAAAAACTAAAAAAACTTTCACACCAATCTGAGATCGTCAATGTTTGAACCAATCAGAGCTGACAATGCTCAATGTTTTAGACAACTCTACAAACGGTTTGAACGAATCTGAGATCGACAACGTTTGAACCAATCAGAGCTGACAATGCTTATTATATCATTCCAAAAACTAAAACACTTTCACACCAATCTGAGATGGACATTGTTTGAACCAATCAGAGAAGACAATGCTCAATGTTTCAGACAAAAACTACAAGCTTTTTGAACCAATCTGAGATCGATAATTTTCGAACTAATCACAGCTGACATTGCATAATATTTCAGTCTAGAAACTTCAAAAGGTTTGACCCAATTTGAGATCGACAATGTTTGAACCAATCAGAGCTGACACTGCCTAATATTTCAGTCAAAAATCTACAAACGTTCTGAACCAATCTGAGATCGACAATGCCTAAACCAATCCGAGCTGACAATGCTTACTATTTCAGTCTGAAATCGACAAACGTTTGGAACCAATCTGAGATCGACAATGTTTGAACCAATCAGAGCTGACATTGCCTATTATTTCAGTCTGAAATGTACAAAGGGTTTCAATCAATCTAAGATCGACAACGTTTGAACCATTCAGAGCTGACAATGCTTAATATTTCGGTCTAAAATCTACAAACGTTTTGAACCAATCTGAGATCGACAATGTTCGAACAAATCCGAGCTGACAATGCTTAATATTTCAGTCTGAGATCTGCAAACGTTCGGAACCAATCTGAGATCGACAATGTTTGAACAAATCAGAGCTGACATTGCCTAATATTTCAGTCCAAAATCTACAAATGGTTTGAATCAATCTGAGATCGCTAACGTTCGAACCATTCAGAGCTGACAATGCTCAATATTCCGCTGTAAAATCTACAAACGTTTTTATTCAATCCGAGATTGACAACGTTTGAACCAATCAGAGCTGACAATGCTCAATGTTTTAGACAACTCTACAAACGGTTTGAACGCATCTGAGATCGACATCGTTTGAACCAATCAGAGCTGACAATGCTTATTATATCAGTCCAAAAACTAAAAAACTTTCACACCAATCTGAGATCGACAATGTTTGAACCAATCAGAGTTGACAATGCTCAATGTTTTAGACAACTCTACAAACGGTTCAAACGAATCTGAGATCGACAACGTTTGAACCAATCAGAGCTGACAATGCTTATTATGTTAGTCCACAAACTACAAACGTTCTGAACCAATCTGAGATCGATAATTTTCGAACCAATCACTGCTGACATTGCATAATATTTCAGTCTAGAAACTACAAAAGGTATGACCCAATTTGAGATCGTCAATGTTTGAACCAATCAGAGCTGACATTGCCTAATATTTCAGTCCAAAATCTACAAGGGGTTTGAATCAATCTGAGATTGACAACGTTTGAACCAATCAGAGCAGACAATGCCTATTATATCAGTCTAAAAACTAAAAAACCTTAACACCATTCTGAGATCGACAATGTTTGAACCAATCAGAGCTGACAATGCTCAATGTTTTGGACAACTCTACCAACGGTTTGAACGAATCTGAGATCGACAACGTTTGAACCAATCAGAGCTGACAATGCTTATTATATCAGTCCAAAAACTAGAAACTTTTCACAGCAATCTGAGATCGACAATGTTTGAACCAATCAGAGCTGACAATGTATAATATTTCAGTCTAGAAACTACAAAAGGTTTGACCCAATTTGAGATCGACAATGTTTGAACCAATCAGAGATGACACTGCCTAATATTTCAGTCAAAAATCTACAAACGTTCTGAACCAATCTAAGATCGACAATGCCTAAACCAATCCGAGCTGACAATGCTTAATATTTCAGTCTGAAATCTACAAACGTTTGAAACCAATCTGAGATCGACAATGTTCGAACCAATCAGAGCTGACATTGCCTAATATTTCAGTCAAAAATCTACAAAGGGTTTGAATCAATCTAAGATTGACAACGTTTGAACCAATCAGAGCTGACAATGCTTATTATATCAGTCCAAAAACTGAAAAACTTTCACACCAATCTGAGATCGACAATTTTTGAACCAATCAGAGCTGACAATGCTCAATGTTTTAGACAACTCTACAAACGGTTTGAACGCATCTGAGATCGACATCGTTTGAACCAATCAGAGCTGACAATGCTTATTATATCAGTCCAAAAACTAAAAAAACTTTCACACCAATCTGAGATCGACAATGTTTGAACCAATCAGAGCTGACAATGCTCAATTTTTTAGACAAAAACTACAAACGGTTCGAACGAATCTGAGATCGACAACGTTTGAACCAATCAGAGCTGACAATGCTTATTATTTTAGTTCACAAACTACAAACGTTTTGAACCAATCTGAGATCGATAATTGTCGAACCAATCACAGCTGACATTGCATAATTTTTCAGTCTAGAAACTACAAAAGGTTTGACTCAATTTGAGATCGACAATGTTTGAACCAATCAGAGCTGACATTGCCAATATTTCAGTCCAAAATCTACAAAGGGTTTGAATCAATCTGAGATCGACAACGTTTGAACCAATCAGAGCTGACAATGCTTATTATATCAGGTCAAAAACTAAAAAAACTTTCAAACCAATCTGAGATCGACAATGTTTGAACCAATCAGAGCTGACAATGCTCAATGTTTTAGACAACTCTACAAACGGTTTAAACGAATCTGAGATCGACAACGTTCGAACCAATCAGAGCTGACAATGCTTATTATTTTAGTCCACAAACTACAAACGTTCTGAACCAATCTGAGATCGATAATTTTCGAACCAATCACTGCTGACATTGCATAATATTTCAGTCTAGAAACTACAAAAGGTTTGACCCAATTTGAGATCGTCAATGTTTGAACCAATCAGAGCTGACATTGCATAATATTTCAGTCCAAAATCTACAAGGGGTTTGAATCAATCTGAGATTGACAACGTTTGAACCAATCAGAGCAGACAATGCCTATTATATCAGTCTAAAAACTAAAAAACCTTCACACCATTCTGAGATCGACAATGTTTGAACCAATCAGAGCTGACAATGCTCAATGTTTTGGACAACTCTACCAACGGTTTGAACGAATCTGAGATCGACAACGTTTGAACCAATCAGAGCTGACAATGCTTATTATATCAGTCCAAAAACTAGAAACTTTTCACAGCAATCTGAGATCGACAATGTTTTAACCAATCAGAGCTGACAATGCATAATATTTCAGTCTAGAAACTACAAAAGGTTTGACCCAATTTGAGATCGACAATGTTCGAACCAATCAGAGATGACACTGCCTAATATTTCAGTCAAAAATCTACAAACGTTCTGAACCAATCTAAGATCGACAATGCCTAAACCAATCCGAGCTAACAATGCTTAATATTTCAATCTGAAATCTACAAACGTTTGTAATCAATCTGAGATCGACAATGTTCGAACCAATCAGAGCTGACATTGCCTAATATTTCAGTCAAAAATCTACAAAGGGTTTGAATCAATCTAAGATTGACAACGTTTGAACCAATCAGAGCTGACAATGCTTATTATATCAGTCCAAAAACTGAAAAACTTTCACACCAATCTGAGATCGACAATTTTTGAACCAATCAGAGCTGACAATGCTCAATGTTTTAGACAACTCTACAAACGGTTTGAACGCATCTGAGATCGACATCGTTTGAACCAATCAGAGCTGACAATGCTTATTATATCAGTCCAAAAACTAAAAAACTTTCACACCAATCTGAGATCGACAATGTTTGAACCAATCAGAGCTGACAATGCTCAATTTTTTAGACAAAAACTACAAACGGTTTGAACGAATCTGAGATCGACAACGTTTGAACCAATCAGAGCTGACAATGCTTATTATTTTAGTCCACAAACTACAAACGTTTTGAACCAATCTGAGATCGATAAGTTTCGAACCAATCACAGCTGACATTGCATAATATTTCAGTCTAGAAACTACAAAAGGTTTGACCCAATTTGAGATCGACAATGTTTGAACCAATGAGTGCTGACATTGCCTAATATTTCAGTCCAAAATCTACAAAGGGTTTGAATCAATCTGAGATCGACAACGTTTGAACCAATCAGAGCTGACAATGCTTATTATATCAGGTCAAAAACTAAAAAAACTTTCAAACCAATCTGAGATCGACAATGTTTGAACCAATCAGAGCTGACAATGCTCAATGTTTTAGACAACTCTACAAACGGTTTAAACGAATCTGAGATCGACAACGTTCGAACCAATCAGAGCTGACAATGCTTATTATTTTAGTCCACAAACTACAAACGTTCTGAACCAATCTGAGATCGATAATTTTCGAACCAATCACTGCTGACATTGCATAATATTTCAGTCTAGAAACTACAAAAGGTTTGACCCAATTTGAGATCGTCAATGTTTGAACCAATCAGAGCTGACATTGCATAATATTTCAGTCCAAAATCTACAAGGGGTTTGAATCAATCTGAGATTGACAACGTTTGAACCAATCAGAGCAGACAATGCCTATTATATCAGTCTAAAAACTAAAAAACCTTCACACCATTCTGAGATCGACAATGTTTGAACCAATAAGAGCTGACAATGCTCAATGTTTTGGACAACTCTACCAACGGTTTGAACGAATCTGAGATCGACAACGTTTGAACCAATCAGAGCTGACAATGCTTATTATATCAGTCCAAAAACTAGAAAATTTTCACAGCAATCTGAGATCGACAATGTTTGAACCAATCAGAGCTGACAATGTATAATATTTCAGTCTAGTAACTACAAAAGGTTTGACCCAATTTGAAATCGACAATGTTTGAACCAATCAGAGATGACACTGCCTAATATTTCAGTCAAAAATCTACAAACGTTCTGAACCAATCTAAGATCGACAATGCCTAAACCAATCCGAGCTGACAATGCTTAATATTTCAGTCTGAAATCTACAAACGTTTGTAACCAATCTGAGATCGGCAATGTTCGAACCAATCAGAGCTGACATTGCCTAATATTTCAGTCCGAAATCTACAAAGGGTTTGAATCAATCTGAGATCGACAACGTTCGAACCATTCAGAGCTGACAATGCTTAATATTTCGGTCTAAAACCTACAAACGTTTTGAACCAATCTAAGATCGACAATGTTTGGACCAATCAGAGCTAAAAGTGCTTGATATCTTAGTCCAAAACTACAAACGTTTGAAACCAATCCGAGATCGACAATGTTCTAACAAATCAGAGCTGACAATATCAACTATTTCAGTCGGAAAACCGAAAACGTTTTGAACCAATATGAGATGGACAATGTTTGTCAAAATGAGAGCTGACAATGCGCAGTAATTCAGTCCAAAATCAACAAACGTTCTGAACCAATCTGAGATCGACAATGTTTGAACCAATCAGAGCTGACATTGCCTAATATTTCAATCCAAAATCTACAATGGGTTTGAATCAATCTGAGATCGACAACGTTTGAACCAATCAGAGCTGACAATGCTTATTATATCACTCTAGAAACTAAAAAATTTTCACACCAATCTGAGATCGACAATGTTTGAACCAATCAGAGCTGACAATGCTCAATGTTTTAGACAACTCTACAAACGGTTTGAACGAATCTGAGATCGACAATGTTTGAACCAATCAGAGCTGACAATGCTTATTATATCAGTCCAAAAACTAAAAAACTTTCACACCAATCTGAGATCGACATTGTTTGAACCAATCAAAGCTGACAATGCTCAATGTTTTAGACAAAAACTACAAACAGTTCGAACGAATCTGAAATCGACAACGTTTGAACCAATCAGAGCTGACAATGCTTATTATATTAGTCCAAAAACTAAAAAAAACTTTCAAACCAATCTGAGATCGACAATGTTTGAACCAATCAGAGCTGACAATGCTCAATGTTTTAGACAAAAACTACAAACAGTTCGAACGAATCTGAGATCGACAACGTTTGAACCAATCAGAGCTGACAATGCTTATTATTTTAGTCCACAAACTACAAACGTTTTGAACCAATCTGAGATCGATTATTTTCGAACCAATCTTAGCTGACATTGCATAATATTCCAGTCTAGAAACTAAAAAAGTTTTGACCCAATTTGAGATCGACAATGTTTTAACCAATCAGAGCTGACATTGCTTAATATTTCAGTCCAAAATCTACAAAGGGTTTGAATCAATCCGAGATTGACAACGTTTGAACCAATCAGAGCTGACAATGCTCAATGTTTTAGACAACTCTACAAACGGTTTGAACGCATCTGAGATCGACATCGTTTGAACCAATCAGAGCTGACAATGCTCATTATATCAGTCCAAAAACTAAAAAACTTTCACACCAATCTGAGATCGACAATGTTTGAACCAATCAGAGCTGACAATGCTCAATTTTTTAGACAAAAACTACAAACGGTTCGAACGAATCTGAGATCGACAACGTTTGAACCAATCAGAGCTGACAATGCTTATTATTTTAGTTCACAAACTACAAACGTTTTGAACCAATCTGAGATCGATAATTGTCGAACCATGCACAGCTGACATTGCATAATATTTCAGTCTAGAAACTACAAAAGGTTTGACTCAATTTGAGATCGACAATGTTTAAACCAATGAGTGCTGACATTGCCTAATATTTCAGTCCAAAATCTACAGAGGGTTTGAATCAATCTGAGATCGACAACGTTTGAACCAATCAGAGCTGACAATGCTTATTATATCAGGTCAAAAACTAAAAAAACTTTCAAACCAATCTGAGATCGACAATGTTTGAACCAATCAGAGCTGACAATGCTCAATGTTCTAGACAACTCTACAAACGGTTTAAACGAATCTGAGATCGACAAAGTTCGAACCAATCAGAGCTGACAATGCTTATTATTTTAGTCCACAAACTACAAACGTTCTGAACCAAACTGAGATCGATAATTTTGGAACCAATCACTGCTGACATTGCATAATATTTCAGTCTAGAAACTACAAGTGGTTTGACCTAATTTGACATCGTCAATGTTTGAACCAATCAGAGCTGACATTGCCTAATATTTCAGTCCAAAATCTACAAAGGGTTTGAATCAATCTGAGATTGACAACGTTTGAACCAATCAGAGCAGACAATGCCTATTATATCAGTCTAAAAACTGAAAAACTTTCACGCCAATCTGAGATCGACAATGTTTGAACCAATCAGAGCTGACAATGCTCAATGTTTTGGACAACTCTACCAACGGTTTGAACGAATCTGAGATCGACAACGTTTGAACCAATCAGAGCTGACAATGCTTATTATATCAGTCCAAAAACTAGAAACTTTTCACAGCAATCTGAGATCGACAATGGTTTAACCAATCAGAGCTGACAATGCATAATATTTCAGTCTAGAAACTACAAAAGTTTTGACCTAATTTGAGATCGACAATGTTTGAACCAATCAGAGATGACACTGCCTAATATTTCAGTCAAAAATCTACAAACGTTCTGAACCAATCTAAGATCGACAATGCCTAAACCAATCCAAGCTGACAATGCTTAATATCTCAGTCTGAAATCTACAAACGTTTGTAACCAATCTGAGATCGACAATGTTCGAACCAATCAGAGCTGACATTGCCTAATATTTCAGTCCGAAATCTACAAAGGGTTTGAATCAATCTGAGATCGACAACGTTCGAACCATTCAGAGCTGACAATGCTTAATATTTCGGTCTAAAATCTACAAACTTTTTGAACCAATCTGTGATCGACAATGTTTGGACCAATCAGAGCTAAAAGTGCTTGATATCTTAGTCCAAAACTACAAACGTTTGAAACAAATTCGAGATCGACAATGTTCTAACAAATCAGAGCTGACAAAATCAACTATTTCAGTCAAAAAAACGAAAACGTTTCGAACCAATATGAGATGGACAATGTTTGACAAAATGAGAGCTGACAATGCGCAGTAATTCAGTCCAAAATCAACAAACGTTCTGAACCAATCTGAGATCGACAATGTTTGAACCAATCAGAGCTTACATTGCCTAATATTTAATTTCAAAATCTACAAAGGGTTTGAATCAATCTGAGATCGACAACGTTTGAACCAATCAGAGCTGACAATGCTCAATGTTTTAGACAACTCTACAAACGGTTTGAACGAATCTGAGATCGACAACGTTTGAACCAATCAGAGCTGACAATGCTTATTATATCACTCCAAAAACTAAAAAACTTTCACATCAATCTGAGATCGACATTGTTTGAACCAATCAAAGCTGACAATGCTCAATGTTTTAGACAAAAACTACGACAAGTTCGAACGAATCTGGAATCGACAACGTTTGAACCAATCAGAGCTGACAATGTTCATTATTTTAGTCCACAAACTACAAACGATTTGAACCCATCTGAGATCGATAATTTTCGAACCAATCACATCTGACATTGCATGATATTTCAGTCTAGAAACTACAAAAGGTTTGACCCAATTTCAGATCGACAATGTTTGAACCAATCAGAGATGACACTGCCTAATATTTCAGTCAAAAATCTACAGACGTTCTGTACCAATCTGAGATCGACAATGCCTAAACCAATCCGAGGTGACAATGCCTAATATTTCAGTCTGAAATCTACAAACGTTCGGAACCAATCTGAGATCGACAATGTTTGAACCAATCAGAGCTGACATTGCCTAATATTTCAGTCCGAAATCTACAAAGGATTTGAATCAATCTGAGATCGACAATGTTTGAACCAATCAGAGATGAAAATATCCACTATTTCAGTCGGAAAACCAAAAACGTTTCGAAACAATCTGAGATGGACAATGTTCAACAAAATGAGAGCTGACAATGCGCAGCAATTCAGTCCGAAATCAACAATCGTTCTGAACCAATCTGAGATCGACAATGTTTGAACCAATCAGAGCTGACACTGCCTAATATTTCAGTCAAAAATCTACAAACGTTTTGAACCAATCTGAGATCGTTATTGTTTGGACCAATCAGAGCTAAAAGTGCTTGATATCTTAGTCCAAAACTACAAACGTTCGAAACCAATCCGAGATCGACAATGTTCGAACAAATTAGAGCTGACAATGCTTATTATATGAGTCCGAAAACTAAAAAACATTCACACCAATCTGAGATCGACAACGTTTGAACCAATCAGAGCTGACAATGCTCAATGTTTTAGACAACTCTACAAACGGTTTGAACGAATCTGAGATCGACAACGTTTAAACCAATCAGAGCTGACAATGCTCATTATTTTAGTCCACAAACTACAAAAGTTTTGAACCAATCTGAGATCGATAAGTTTCGAACCAATCACAGCTGACATTGCATAATATTTCAGCCTAGAAACTACAAAAGGTTTGACCCAATTTGAGATCGACAATGTTCGAACCAATCAGAGATGACACTGCCTAATATTTCAGTCTGAAATCTACAAACGTTTGGAACCAATCTGAGATAGACAACGTTTGAACCAATCAGAGCTGACATCGCCTAATATTTCAGTCCAAAATCTACAAAGGGTTTGAATCAATCTGAGATCGACAAGGTTCGAACCACTCGGAGCTGACAATGCCTAATATTTCGGTCTAAAATCTACAAACGTTTTGAACCAATCTGAGATCGATAATGTTCAAACCAATCAGAGCTAAAAGTGCTTGATATCTTAGTCGAAAACTACAAACGTTTAGAACCAATACGAGATCGACAATGTTTGAACCAATCAGAGATGAAAATATCCACTATTTCAGTCGAAAAACCAAAAACGTTTTGAACCAATCTGAGATGGACAATGTTTGAACCAATCAAAGATGACACTGCCTAATATTTCAGTCAAAAATCTACAAACGTTTAAAACCAATCTGAGATCGACAATGCCTAAACCAATCCGAGCTGACAATGCTTAATATTTCAGTCTGAAATCTACGAACGTTTGGAACCAATCAGAAATCGACAACGTTCGAACCACTCAGAGCTGACAATGCCTAATATTTCGGTCTAAAATCTACAAACGTTTTAAACCAATCTGAGATCGACAATGTTTGGACCAATCAGAGCTAAAAGTGCTTGATATCTTAGTCGAAAACTACAAACGTTTAGAACCAATACGAGATCGACAATGTTTGAACCAATCAGAGATGAAAATATCCACTATTTCAGTCGAAAAACCAAAAACGTTTTGAACCAATCGGAGATGGACAATGTTCAACAAAATGAGAGCTGACAATGCGCAGCAATTCAGTCCAAAATCAACAAACGTTCTGAACCAATCTGAGATCGACAATGTTTGAACCAATCAGAGCTGACACTGCCTAATATTCCAGTCAAAAATCTACAAACGTTTTGAACCAATCTGAGATCGACAATGTTTGGACCAATCAGAGCTAAAAGTGCTTGATATCTTAGTCCAAAACTACAAACGTTCGAAACCAATCCGAGATCGACAATGTTCGAACAAATCAGAGCTGGCAATGCTTATTATATCAGTCCGAAAACTAAAAAACATTCACACCAATCTGAGATCGACAATGTTTGAACCAATCAGAGCTGACAATGCTCAATGTTTTAGACAACTCTACAACCGGTTTGAACGAATCTGAGATCGACAACGTTTGAACCAATCAGAGCTGACAATGCTCATTATTTTAGTCCACAAACTACAAACGTTTTGAACCAATCTGAGATCGACAATGTTTTGACCAATCAGAGCTAAAAGTGATTGATATCTTAGTCCAAAACTACAAACGTTTGAAAGCAATCCGAGATCGACAATGTTCGAACAAATCAGAGCTGACAATATCCACTATTTCAGTCAAAAAACCAAAAACGTTTTGAACCAATCTGAGATGGACAATGTTTGACAAAATGAGAACTGACAATGCGCAGTAATTCAGTCCAAAATCAACAAACGTTTTAAACCAATCTGAGATCGACAATGTTCGAACCAATCAGAGATGACATTGCCTAATATTTCAGTCCAAAATCTACAAAGGGTTTGAATCAATCTGAGATCGACAACGTTTGAACCAATCAGAGCTGACAATGCTTATTATATCAGTTCAAAAACTAAAAAAACTTTCAAACCAATCTGAGATCGACAATGTTTGAACCAATCAGAGCTGACAATGCTCAATGTTTTAGACAACTCTACAAACGGTTTGAGCGAATCTAAGATCGACAACGTTTGAACCAATCAGAGCTGACAATGCTTAATATATCAGTCCAAAAACTAAAGAACTTTCACACCAATCTGAGATCGACAATGTTTGAACAAATCAGAGCTGACAATGCTCAATGTTTTAGACAAAAACTACAAACGGTTCGAACGAATCTGAGATCGACAACGTTTGAACCAATCAGAGCTGACAATGCTTATTATTTTAGTATACAAACTACAAACGTTTCGAACCAATCTGAGATCGATAATTTTCGAACCAATCACAGCTGACATCGCATAATATTTCAGTCTAGAAACTACAAAAGGTTTGACCCAATTTGAGATCGACAATGTTTGAACCAATCAGAGATGACACTGCCTAATATTTCAGTCAAAAATCTACAAACGTTCTGAACCAATCTGAGATCGACAATGCCCAAACCAATCCGAACTGACAATGCTTAATATTTCAGTCTGAAATCTACAAACGTTTGGAACCAATCTGAGATCGACAATGTTTGAACTAATCAGAGCTGACATTGCCTAATATTTCAGTCCAAAATCTACAAAGGGTTTGAATCAATCTGAGATCGACAACGTTCGAACCATTCAGAGCTGACAATGCTTAATATTTCGGTCTAAAATCTACAAACGTTTTGAACCAATCTGCGATCGACAATGTTTGGATCAATCAGAGCTGAAAGTGCTTGATATCTTAGTCCAAAACTACAAACGTTTGAAACCGATCCGAGATCGACAATGATCGAACAAATCAGAGCTGACAATATCTACTATTTCAGTCAAAAAACCAAAAACGTTTTGAACCAATCTAAAATGGACAATGTTTGACAAAATGAGAGCTGACAATGCGCAGTAATTCAGTCCAAAATCAACAAACGATCTGAACCAATCTGAGATCGACAATGTTCGAACTAATCAGAGCTGACATTGCCTAATATTTCAGTCCGAAATCTACAAAGGGTTTGAATCAATCTGAGATCGACAACGTTTGAACCAATCAGAGCTGACAATGCTTATTATATCAGTCCGAAAACTAAAGAACTTTCACACCAATCTGAGATCGACAATGTTTGAACAAATCAGAGCTGAAAATGCTAGTATATCAGTCAAACTAAAAAAATTCACACCAATCTGAGATCACAATTTTGAACAAATCAGAGCGACAATGCTCACTGTTGTTTAGACAAAACTACAACGGTTGGAAAGAATATGAGATCGACAACGTTTGAACCAATCGAAGCTGACAATGCTCATTATTTTAGTCCACAAACTACAAACGTTTTGAACCAATCTGAGATCGATAAGTTTCGAACCAATCACAGCTGACATTGCATGATATTTCAGTCTAGAAACTACAAAAGGTGTGACCCAATTTGAGATCGACAATGTTCGAACCAATCAGAGATGACACTGCCTAATATTTCAGTTCAAAATCTACAAAGGGTTTGAATCAATCTGAGATCGACAACGTTTGAACCAATCAGAGCTGACAATGCTCATTTTATCAGTCCAAAAACTAAAAACGTTCACACCAATCTGAGATGGACAATGTTTGAACCAATCAGAGCTGACAATGCTCAATGTTTAAGACAATTCTACAAACGGTTTGAACGAATCTGAGATCGACAACGTTTGAACCAATCAGAGCTGACAATGCTCAATATATCAGTCCAAAAACTGAAGAACTTTCACACCAATCTGAGATCGACAATGTTTGAACAAATCAGAGCTGACAATGCTCAATGTTTTAGACAAAAACTACAAACGGTTCGAACGAATCTGAGATCGACAACGTTTGAACCAATCAGAGCTGACAATGCTTATTATTTTAGTATACAAACTACAAACGTTTCGAACCAATCTGAGATCGATAATTTTCGAACCAATCACAGCTGACATCGCATAATATTTCAGTCTAGAAACTACAAAAGGTTTGACCCAATTTGAGATCGACAATGTTTGAACCAATCAGAGATGACACTGCCTAATATTTCAGTCAAAAATCTACAAACGTTCTGAACCAATCTGAGATCGACAATGCCCAAACCAATCCGAACTGACAATGCTTAATATTTCAGTCTGAAATCTACAAACGTTTGGAACCAATCTGAGATCGACAATGTTTGAACTAATCAGAGCTGACATTGCCTAATATTTCAGTCCAAAATCTACAAAGGGTTTGAATCAATCTGAGATCGACAACGTTCGAACCATTCAGAGCTGACAATGCTTAATATTTCGGTCTAAAATCTACAAACGTTTTGAACCAATCTGCGATCGACAATGTTTGGATCAATCAGAGCTGAAAGTGCTTGATATCTTAGTCCAAAACTACAAACGTTTGAAACCGATCCGAGATCGACAATGATCGAACAAATCAGAGCTGACAATATCTACTATTTCAGTCAAAAAACCAAAAACGTTTCAACCAATCTAAAATGGACAATGTTTGACAAAATGAGAGCTGACAATGCGCAGTAATTCAGTCCAAAATCAACAAACGATCTGAACCAATCTGAGATCGACAATGTTCGAACTAATAAGAGCTGACATTGCCTAATATTTCAGTCCGAAATCTACAAAGGGTTTGAATCAATCTGAGATCGACAACGTTTGAACCAATCAGAGCTGACAATGCTTATTATATCAGTCCGAAAACTAAAGAACTTTCACACCAATCTGAGATCGACAATGTTTGAACAAATCAGAGCTGACAATGCTCAATGTTTTAGACAAAAACTACAAACGGTTCGAACGAATATGAGATCGACAACGTTTGAACCAATCAGAGCTGACAATGCTCATTATTTTAGTCCACAAACTACAAACGTTTTGAACCAATCTGAGATCGATAAGTTTCGAACCAATCACAGCTGACATTGCATAATATTTCAGTCTAGAAACTACAAAAGGTTTGACCCAATTTGAGATCGACAATGTTCGAACCAATCAGGGATGACACTGCCTAATATTTCAGTCTGAAATCTACAAACGTTTGAAACCAATCTGAGATAGACAATGTTTGAACCAATCAGAGCTGACAATGCCTTATATTTCGGTCTAAAATCTACAAACGTTTTGAACCAATCTGAGATCGATAATGTTTAAACCAATCAGAGCTAAAAGTGCTTGATATCTTAGTCCAAAACTACAAACGTTTAGAACCAATCCGAGATCGACAATGTTTGAACCGATCAGAGATGACAATATCCACTATTTCAATCAAAAAACCAAAAACGTTTTGAACCAATCTGAGATGGACAATGTTTACCAGAATGAGAGCTGACAATGCGCAGCAATTCAGTCCAAAATCAACAAACGTTCTGAAACAATCTGAGATCGACAATGTTTGAACCAATCAGAGCTGACATTGCCTAATATTTCAGTCCGAAATCTACAAAGGGTTTGAATCAATCTGAGATCGACAACGTTTGAACCAATCAGAGCTGACAATGCTCAATATTTCGGTCTAAAATCTACAAGCGTTTTGAACCAATCTGGGATCGACAATGTTTGAAACCAATCAGAGCTGACAACACCCAATATATCAGTCCAAGAACTACAAGGGTTTTAACCAATCTGAGATCGACAATATTCGAACCAATCAGAGCTCACAAGATATAATAGTTCAGTTGAATACTATAAACGTTTTGCATCAATCTGAAATCGATAATGTTCGAACCAAGCAGAGCTGACATGGCATTATATTTCAGTCCAAAAACTACAATTTGAAACAATCTCAGATCGACAATGTTTGAACCACTCAGAGCTGACAATTCTCAATAATTCATACAAAAACTACAAACGGTTCGAACCAATCTGAGATCCTCAACGTTTAAACAAATCAGAGTTGACAATGCCTATCATTTCAGTTAAAAAACTACATACGTTTTCAAACAATCTGAGATCGACAATGTTTGACATAATCAGAGCTGACAATGCTCAATATTTCAGTTTAACAACTACAAACGTTCTAAACGAATCTGAGATCGATAAAGTTTGAACCAATCCGAGCTGACAATGCTTGATATTTTGGTCCAAGAACTACAAACGTTTTGAACGAATTTGAGATCGACAATGATTGAACCATTCAGAGCTAACTTTGCTCAATATTTCAGTCCAAAAACTACAAACGTTCTGAATTAATCTGAGATCGACAATGTTTGACCCATTAAGAGCTGAGAATGCTTAATATCTTAGTCCAAATTACAAACGTTTGGAACTAATCTGAGATCGACAATGTTCAAACAAATCAGAGCTGACAATGCTTGATATTTCAGTCCAAAAACTACAAACATTTTGTACCAATCTGAGATCGTTGATGTTTGGACCAATCAGAGCTGACAATGCTTAATATTTCAGTCAAAAAACTACAAACGTGTTGAAATAATTTAAGATCGACAATATTTGAGCCAATCAGTGCTGACAATGCTTATTATATCAGTCCAAAAACTAAAAAAATTCGACCAATCTGAGATCGACAATGTTTGAACCAATCAGCGCTGACAATGCTCAATGTTTTAGACAAAAACAACAAACGGTTTGAACGAATCTGAGATCGACAACGTTTGAACCAATCAGAGCTGACAATGCTTATTATATCAGTCCAAAACTAAAAATTTTCACACCAATCTGAGATCGACAATGTTTGAACCAATCAGAGCTGACATTGCCTAATATTTCAGTTCAAAATCTACAAAGGGTTTGAATCAATCTGAGATCGACAACGTTTGAACCAATCAGAGCTGACAATGCTTATTATATCAGTCCAAAAACTAAAAAACTTTCACACCAATCTGAGATCGACAATGTTTGAACCAATCAGAGCTTACAATGCTCAATGTTTTAGACAACTCTACAAACGGTTTGAACGAATCTGAGATCGACAACGTTTGAACCAATCAGAGCTGACAATGCTCAATATATCAGTCCAAAAACTAAAGAACTTTCACACCAATCTGAGATCGACAATGTTTAAACAAATCAGAGCTGACAATGTTCAATGTTTTAGACAAAAACTACAAACGGTTCGAACGAATCTGAGATCGACAACATTTGGACCAATCAGAGCTGACAATGCTTATTATTTTAGTATACAAACTACAAACGTTTCGAACCAATCTGAGATCGATAATTTTCGAACCAATCACAGCTGACATCGCATAATATTTCAGTCTAGAAACTACAAAAGGTTTGACCCAATTTGAGATCGACAATGTTTGAACCAATCAGAGATGACACTGCCTAATATTTCAGTCAAAAATCTACAAACGTTCTGAACCAATCTGAGATCGACAATGCCCAAACCAATCCGAACTGACAATGCTTAATATTTCAGTCTGAAATCTACAAACGTTTGGAACCAATCTGAGATCGACAATGTTTGAACCAATCAGAGCTGACATTGCCTAATATTTCAGTCCGAAATCTACAAAGGGTTTGAATCAATCTGAGATCGACAACGTTCGAACCATTCAGAGCTGACAATGCTTAATATTCCGGTCTAAAATCTACAAACGTTTTGAACCAATCTGCGATCGACAATGTTTGGATCAATCAGAGCTGAAAGTGCTTGATATCTTAGTCCAAAACTACAAACGTTTGAAACCGATCCGAGATCGACAATGATCGAACAAATCAGAGCTGACAATATCTACTATTTCAGTCGAAAAACCAAAAACGTTTTGAACCAATCTAAAATGGACAATGTTTGACAAAATGAGAACTGACAATGCGCAGTAATTCAGTCCAAAATCAACAAACGTTCTGAACCAATTTGAGATCGACAATGTTCGAACTAATCAGAGCTGACATTGCCTAATATTTCAGTCCAAAATCTACAAAGGGTTTGAATCAATCTGAGATCGACAACGTTCGAACCATTCAGAGCTGACAATGCTTAATATTCCGGTCTAAAATCTACAAACGTTTTGAACCAATCTGCGATCGACAATGTTTGGATCAATCAGAGCTGAAAGTGCTTGATATCTTAGTCCAAAACTACAAACGTTTGAAACCGATCCGAGATCGACAATGATCGAACAAATCAGAGCTGACAATATCTACTATTTCAGTCAAAAAACCAAAAACGTTTTGAACCAATCTAAAATGGATAATGTTTGACAAAATGAGAGCTGACAATGCGCAGTAATTCAGTCCAAAATCAACAAACGATCTGAACCAATCTGAGATCGACAATGTTCGAACTAATCAGAGCTGACATTGCCTAATATTTCAGTCCGAAATCTACAAAGGGTTTGAATCAATCTGAGATCGACAACGTTTGAACCAATCAGAGCTGACAATGCTTATTATATCAGTCCGAAAACTAAAGAACTTTCACACCAATCTGAGATCGACAATGTTTGAACAAATCAGAGCTGACAATGCTCAATGTTTTAAACAACAACAACAAACGGTTTGAACCAATCTGAGATCGACAACGTTTGAACCAATCAGAGCTGACAATGCTTATTATATCAGTCCGAAAACTAAAAAAATTTCACACCAATCTGAGATCGACAATGTTTGAACAAATCAGAGCTGACAATGGTCAATGTTTTAAACAAAAACAACAAACGGTTTGAACCAATCTGAGATCGACAACGTTTGAACCAATCAGAGCTGACAATGCTCATTATATCAGTCCAAAAACTAGAAATTTTCACACCAATCTGAGATCGACAATGTTTGAACCAATCAGAGCTGACATTGCCTAATATTTCAGTCCAAAATCTACAAAGGGTTTGAATCAATCTAAGATCGACAACGTTCGAACCATTCACAGCTGACAATGCTTAATATTTCGGTTTAAAATCTACAACCGTTTTGAACCAATCTGCGATCGACAATGTTTGGACCAATCAGAGCTGAAAGTGCTTGATATCTTAGTCCAAAACTACAAACGTTTGAAACCGATCCGAGATCGACAATGATCGAACAAATCAGAGCTGAAAATATCTACTATTTCAGTCGAAAAACCAAAAACGTTTTGAACCAATCTAAAATGGACAATGTTTGACAAAATGAGAACTGACAATGCGCAGTAATTCAGTCCAAAATCAACAAACGTTCTGAACCAATCTGAGATCGACAATGTTCTAACTAATCAGAGCTGACATTGCCTAATATTTCAGTCCAAAATCTACAAAGGGCTTGAATCAATCTGAGATCGACAACGTTTGAACCAATCAGAGCTGACAATGCTTATTATATCAGTCCGAAAACTAAAAAACTTTCACACCAATCTGAGATCGACAATGTTTGAACCAATCAGAGCTGACAATGCTCAATGTTTTAGACAACTTTACAAACGGTTTGAACGAATCTGAGATCGACAACGTTTAAACCAATCAGAGGTGACAATGCTTATTATGTTAGTCCACAAACTACAAACGTTTTGAACCAATCTGAGATCGATAAGTTTCGAACCAATCACAGCTGACATTGCATAATATTTCAGTCTAGAAACTACAAAAGGTTTGACCCAATTTGAGATCGACAATGTTTGAACCAATCAGAGATGACACTGCCTAATATTCCAGTCAAAAATCTACAAAAGTTTGGAACCAATCTGAGATCGACAATGCCTAAATCAATCCGAGCTGACAAAGCTTAATATTCCAGTCTGAAATCTACAAACGTTTGGAACCAATCAGAAATCGACAACGTTCGAACCACTCAGAGCTGACAATGCCTAATATTTCGGTCTAAAATCTACAAACTTTTTGAACCAATCTGAGATCGACAATGTTTGGACCAATCAGAGCTAAAAGTGCTTGATATCTTAGTCCAAAACTACAAACGTTTAGAACCAATCCGAGATCGACAATGTTTGAACCAATCAGAGATGAAAATATCCACTATTTCAGTCGAAAAACCAAAAACGTTTTGAACCAATCTGAGATGGACAATGTTCAACAAAATGAGAGCTGACAATGCGCAGCAATTCAGTCCAAAATGAACAAGCGTTCTGAACCAATCTTAGATCGACAATGTTTGAACCAATCAGAGCTGACACTGCCTAATATTCCAGTCAAAAATCTACAAACGTTTTTAACCAATCTGAGATCGACAATGTTTGGACCAATCAGAGCTAAAAGTGCTTGATATCTTAGTCCAAAACTACAAACGTTCGAAACCAATCCGAGATCGACAATGTTCGAACAAATCAGAGCTGACAATGCTTATTATATCAGTCCGAAAACTAAAAAACTTTCACACCAATCTGAGATCGACAATGTTTGATCCAATCAGAGCTGACAATGCTCAATGTTGTAGACAACTCTACAAATGGTTTGAACGAATCTGAGATCGACAACGTTTGAACCAATCAGAGCTGACAATGCTCATTATTTTAGTCCACAAACTACAAACGTTTTGAACCAATCTGAGATCGATAAGTTTCGAACCAATCACAGCTGATATTGCATAATATTTCAGTCTAGAAACTAAAAATGTTTTGACCCAATTTGAGATCGACAATGTTCGAACCAATCAGAGATGACACTGCCTAATATTTCAGTCTGAAATCTACAAACGTTTGGAACCAATCTGAGATAGACAATGTTTGAACCAATCAGAGCTGACATTGCCTAATATTTCAGTCCAAAATCTACAAAGGGTTCGAACCAATCTGAGATCGATAATGTTCAAACTAATCACAGCTGAAAGTGCTTGATATCTTAGTCCAAAACTACAAACGTTTAGAACCAATCCGAGATCGACAATGTTTGCACCAATCAGAGATGACAATATCCACTATTTCAGTCCAAAATCAACAAACGTTCTGAAACAATCTGAGATCGACAATGTTTGAACCAATCAGAGCTGACATTGCCTAATATTTCATTTCGAAATCTACAAAGGGTTTGAATCAATCTGAGATCGACAACGTTTGAACCAATCACAGCTGACAATGCTCAATATTTCGGTCTAAAATCTACAAACGTTTTGAACCAATCTGGGATCGACAATGTTTGAAACCAATCAGAGCTGACAACACCCAATATATAAGTCCAAGAACTACAAGGGTTTTGAACCAATCTGAGATCGACAATATTCGAACCAATCAGAGCTCACAAGGTATAATAACTCAGTTCAATACTATAAACGTTTTGCATCAATCTGAGATCGATAATGTTCGAACCAAGCAGAGCTGACATGGCATTATATTTCAGTCCAAAAACTACAATTTGAAACAATCTCAGATCGACAATGTTTGAACCACTCAGAGCTGACAATTCTCAATAATTCAGACAAAAACTACAAACGGTTCGAACCAATCTGAGATCCTCAACGTTTAAACAAATCAGAGTTGACAATGCCTATCATTTCAGTTCAAAAACTACATACGTTTTCAAACAATCTGAGATCGACAATGTTTGAAATAATCAGAGCTGACAATGCTCAAAAGTTCAGTTTAACAACTACAAACGTTTTAAACGAATCTGAGATCGATAAAGTTTGAACCAATCCGAGCTGACAATGCTCGATATTTCGGTCCAAGAACTACAAACGTTTTGAACGAATTTGAGATCGACAATGATGGAACCATTCAGAGCTAACTTTGCTCAATATTTCAGTCCAAAAACTACAAACGTTCTGAATTAATCTGAGATCGACAATGTTTGACCCATTAAGAGCTGAGAATGCTTAATATCTTAGTCCAAATTACAAACGTTTGGAACTAATCTGAGATCGACAATGTTCAAACAAATCAGAGCTGACAATGCTTGATATTTCAGTCCAAAAACTACAAACATTTTGTACCAATCTGAGATCGTTGATGTTTGAACCAATCAGAGCTGACAATGCTTAATATTTCAGTCAAAAAACTACAAACGTGTTGAACCAATTTAAGATCGAGAATATTTGAGCCAATCAGTGCTGACAATGCTTATTATATCAGTCCAAAAACTAAAAAAATTCGACCAATCTGAGATCGACAATGTTTGAACCAATCAGAGCTGACAATGCTCAATGTTTTAGACAAAAACTACAAACGGTTTGAACAAATCTGAGATCGACAACGTTTGAACCAATCAGAGCTGACAATGCTTATTATTTCAGTCCACAAACTACAAACGTTTTGAACCAATCTGAGATCGATAATGTTTTTGAACACCAATCAGGATGGCACCATTGCCTAATATCAGTTCAAAAATCTATCATAAGGGTTTTGAATCAATCGAGATCGGACAAACGTACTTTGAACAATCAGAGCTGGACAATGTTATTATATTCAGGTCAAAAACTAGAAGAAGAAGAAACTTTCACACCATATGAGGATATCGACAATGTTTGAAACCAATACGAGCATGACAAAAATTGACTCAATGTTTGTTTAGACAATTACAAACGGTTTTGACGTCGAAAAATCTGAGATCGACACGTTTGATGTGAACCAAATCGAGCTGACAATGCTTAATATATCAGTCCAAAAACCATAAAGAACTTCACACCAATTGAGATCGGACAATGTTTAACAACAATCAGAAGTGACAATGCTCAATGTTTTAGAACAAAAAAACTAAACAACGGTTCGAAAACGAAATCATTGAGATCGACAAACATTTGGAACCCAATCAGAGCTGACAGTCTTATTATTTTAGTATACAAAACTACAACGTATTTTCGAACCATCTGAGATCGAATAATTTTCGCAACAATCAAAAGCTACCAATTCGAATTAATATTCAGTCTAGGAAACTAAAAAAAGGTTTTTGACCCAATTGGAGATCGACATGTTTGAACCCAATCAGAGATGACACTGCCAAATTTCTGTCAAAAATCACAAACGTTCTGAACCAATCTGAGATCGACAATGCCCAAAACCAATCCGAACTTGACATGCCTGTATATTTAGTCGGAAAATTACAAACGGTGGAACCAATCTGAGATCGACAATGTTTGAACCAATCAGAGCTGACATTGCCTAATATTTCAGTCCAAAATCTACAAAGGGTTTGAATCAATCTAAGATCGACAACGTTCGAACCATTCACAGCTGACAATGCTTAATATTTCGGTTTAAAATCTACAACCGTTTTGAACCAATCTGCGATCGACAATGTTTGGACCAATCAGAGCTGAAAGTGCTTGATATCTTAGTCCAAAACTACAAACGTTTGAAACCGATCCGAGATCGACAATGATCGAACAAATCAGAGCTGAAAATATCTACTATTTCAGTCGAAAAACCAAAAACGTTTTGAACCAATCTAAAATGGACAATGTTTGACAAAATGAGAACTGACAATGCGCAGTAATTCAGTCCAAAATCAACAAACGTTCTGAACCAATCTGAGATCGACAATGTTCTAACTAATCAGAGCTGACATTGCCTAATATTTCAGTCCAAAATCTACAAAGGGCTTGAATCAATCTGAGATCGACAACGTTTGAACCAATCAGAGCTGACAATGCTTATTATATCAGTCCGAAAACTAAAAAACTTTCACACCAATCTGAGATCGACAATGTTTGAACCAATCAGAGCTGACAATGCTCAATGTTTTAGACAACTTTACAAACGGTTTGAACGAATCTGAGATCGACAACGTTTAAACCAATCAGAGGTGACAATGCTTATTATGTTAGTCCACAAACTACAAACGTTTTGAACCAATCTGAGATCGATAAGTTTCGAACCAATCACAGCTGACATTGCATAATATTTCAGTCTAGAAACTACAAAAGGTTTGACCCAATTTGAGATCGACAATGTTTGAACCAATCAGAGATGACACTGCCTAATATTCCAGTCAAAAATCTACAAAAGTTTGGAACCAATCTGAGATCGACAATGCCTAAATCAATCCGAGCTGACAAAGCTTAATATTCCAGTCTGAAATCTACAAACGTTTGGAACCAATCAGAAATCGACAACGTTCGAACCACTCAGAGCTGACAATGCCTAATATTTCGGTCTAAAATCTACAAACTTTTTGAACCAATCTGAGATCGACAATGTTTGGACCAATCAGAGCTAAAAGTGCTTGATATCTTAGTCCAAAACTACAAACGTTTAGAACCAATCCGAGATCGACAATGTTTGAACCAATCAGAGATGAAAATATCCACTATTTCAGTCGAAAAACCAAAAACGTTTTGAACCAATCTGAGATGGACAATGTTCAACAAAATGAGAGCTGACAATGCGCAGCAATTCAGTCCAAAATGAACAAGCGTTCTGAACCAATCTTAGATCGACAATGTTTGAACCAATCAGAGCTGACACTGCCTAATATTCCAGTCAAAAATCTACAAACGTTTTTAACCAATCTGAGATCGACAATGTTTGGACCAATCAGAGCTAAAAGTGCTTGATATCTTAGTCCAAAACTACAAACGTTCGAAACCAATCCGAGATCGACAATGTTCGAACAAATCAGAGCTGACAATGCTTATTATATCAGTCCGAAAACTAAAAAACTTTCACACCAATCTGAGATCGACAATGTTTGATCCAATCAGAGCTGACAATGCTCAATGTTGTAGACAACTCTACAAATGGTTTGAACGAATCTGAGATCGACAACGTTTGAACCAATCAGAGCTGACAATGCTCATTATTTTAGTCCACAAACTACAAACGTTTTGAACCAATCTGAGATCGATAATTTTCGAACCAATCACAGCTGACATTGCATAATATTTCAGTCTAGAAACTACAAAAGGTTTGACCCAATTTGAGATCGACAATGTTCGAACCAATCAGAGATGACACTGCCTAATATTTCAGTCTGAAATCTACAAACGTTTGGAACCAATCTGAGATAGACAATGTTTGAACCAATCAGTGCTGACATTGCCTAATATTTCAGTCCAAAATCTACAAAGGGTTTGAATCGTTCTGAGATCGACAACGTTCGAACCACTCAGAGCTGACAATGCCTAATATTTCGGTCTAAAATCTACAAACGTTTTGAACCAATCTGAGATCGATAATGTTCAAACCAATCAGAGCTAAAAGTGCTTGATATCTTAGTCCAAAACTACAAACGTTTAGAACCAATCCGAGATCGACAATGTTTGCACCAATCAGAGATGACAATATCCACTATTTCATTCAAAAAACCAAAAACGTTTTGAACCAATCTGAGATGGACAATGTTTACCAGAATGAGAGCTGACAATGCGCAGTAATTCAGTCCAAAATCAACAAACGTTCTGAAACAATCTGAGATCGACAATGTTTGAACCAATCAGAGCTGACATTGCCTAATATTTCAGTCCGAAATCTACAAAGGGTTTGAATCAATTTGAGATCGACAACGTTTGAACCAATCAGAGCTGACAATGCTCAATATTTCGGTCTAAAATCTACAAACGTTTTGAACCAATCTGGGATGGACAATGTTTGAAACCAATCAGAGCTGACAACACCCAATATATC